>PVLC010028912.1:0-20641 GCA_004027655.1 Graphiurus murinus
AAGTTGTGGGTTGCTAGTGGAAGACGGATTGCTAGAGAGAGGGGTTATTGGAAGTCTGTTGGAAAGGCACTATTTGGAAAGACGACTTCTGTACTGTGTTTGTTATTGCTTGTGTAGTGCCCTTGATCCCAGAAAGAGAGAGATATAATAAAAGAGGTTCGAACCAGCAACATTCAGGCAGCATCTTTATTGGGGCCTCGTGGCTGAGGGTTCAGCCTGGGGCGCCCGATATGCCTCCTCAGTTCTTTCTGCCCATGAATGGTGTTGCCATCTGCGGAGGCCCAAGCCCGAAACCTGCCTTCACTGACTACCTCTGATCTTCATGCAATTCAGCTAATCAGTCACCACATCTGATTGATTTCACCTCTCAAATCCTTGCTCCTCAGCCCCACTGCCACGAATCTAGTCTCTTTTCCTGCAGGGACTGACCTCCACCTTTGTGTCTGGCCCTGTTCCAGTCCGATCCTGCATCCACCTTGTGGCCAGAGTTTCAGTGTGTGTTCCCAGCATCTGGCTTCCTCAACCATCCTGAACTTGTCCTTGGGCAGACAGGGACCCTGGTCTTGTTTATTACTAGGTACCAAACACCAAGCACAGTGTTAGCATACAATAGGTGCTCATTAAATGTTTATTCCTCTGTCTCCCATGCTCCTTGTCCTCTCTTTTCTTCCACTTCCAAGACTCAAAGGCAAAGAGAGATTATTCAGTCAGAAAACTGGCTTACAGTTTGCCTTGTGGGGTCTTCATGATTTTTTTTTTTCTGTGTATAAAAGAACAGTTGTGGCCTCTGATAGCATTTTTTTTTTTTTTTTAGCACTGGGGATTGAACCCAGAGGCATTCTACCTTTGAGCTACACCCCCAGCCCAATTTTATTTCTTATTTGGAAACAGGGTGTCACTAGGTTGAAGAGAGTCTCACTGCTTGCTGAGGCTATCCTCGAACCTGAGATCCTCCTGTCTCAGCCTCCCAAGTACTGGGATTACAGGCTTGGGCCACCACGCCCAGCTCTGACAGCATCTTCTTAAAGAAACCTGGCTGCCACTTTCTATCTTCATAGCCCACACCAAAGCATAAGCAGTGATGGATTAATCAGATCAACTAATCAGAGTCAATAAATTAGCTGGATAATCTAGTATCTTCTCTGGTTACGCAAAGATAACTCAGTTAATGGTCTCCAGAAATCTTTAAACTTTAAATAAAGTGAAGGGTAAGAAAAATGCTTTGATAAGGAACCATTCAGAAGTGCACAGGAGTGATTCAAGAGTTCATTGCCCTCTAATAGGGCTGTCTTCCTTGATGGTGGCAACTGAAATTGCCTTCAGTGAGTATTTATTGAGTATAAACTATAAACTAATTGCTATTTTATCTTTTGGGGGTTTAGTAGAAAATAATGCAAACAATGTCTCTGCTTTCGTGCAGCTTATAATTTATGGGGAGGGGGGGAGAACAACATGTTAAATAGGTAAAATGTTGATTTTGTCAGATGGTCATAAATACAATGTAGAGAGATGTAAGTGGGCACGGGGGAATGAGAATACTAGGGGTGGGATTTTGTATAGGACAGTCAGAAAGGGATTCTGAGAAGGCATGGCCATGGTCTGAAAGCTTGTGTCCCTACCAAATTCAGATGTCGAAACTGAATCCCCAGTGTGATAGTGTTGGAAGGTGGGGCCTTTGGGAGTTGGCTAGATTGTGAAGGCTCAGGAATGGGATTAGTGTTCTTATAAAAGATATCTCAGCGAAACCCCTGCCACTTGAGGACCATGTAAGGACACAGTTAGAAGGGGCCATCTGTGAACCAGAGAATAAACCCTCACCAGACACTGAAGCTGCTGCCACCTTGGTTTTTGATTTTCTAGGCTCCAGAATCATGAGGAGTCAGTCTCTGTTGTTTCTAAGTCACTCAGTTAATGTTATTTTGTTAATAGCAGCTTAGCAAGGACTAAGACATGACAGGAGGAAAGGCAGCCATCCATGTGGGTATCTGGAAGAAGGTGTTCCACGTAGAGCAAAGGGCTTGTGCATTGATCAGAAACCTAACCTTAGCTGGTTTTACAGGCTCTGGTCTAGAAGTGCCAGGGCAGATGGAGGTAGGGGAGGGAAAGCGGTGGCTACAGACTTCAGGTGTCCTAGGGAAATCTAATTAATGACCTTCTCATGGGCAGAGGCCTGGGTGGTTGCTACTTGTCCAAATTCCCCAAATTCGCTTTTGATGGTCTGGTTCTCCCAGTAGTAGAAGGGGTGATCTCCTTTCCTGCCCTTCAAACAAGGCTGGTTGCCTAGGAGATACGTATACTGTGGAGCCTGAAAGGCAGGCAGAGTCAGAACAAGCATCTATCTTTTCTTGCTGGGGCTTGTTCTTTGTTATCTCTTTGGGGTTTCCTAGTGCAGATCAGAGCCCCTTGGAGCTGAATTCCCACACAATAGGATTGGAAGGTCTGAACGAGTGGTAGTAATAATTCTGAGTTGCACGTGTGTGTGTGTGCGTGTGTGTGTTATACTGGTACACTGGGGGTTGAACCCAGGGACATTCTACCTCTGAGCTACACCCTAGCCCTTTTTACTTTTTGAGTTGTACTTTGATGAACAGACCATTAGAGGGAAGGAGAAAGGAATATTTATTTTGTTTTACCAATGGGTCATTCACTGGACTGTTTTCATAATTAACAAAATTTTATCATGACTTTGCAATGTAGGAGGTATTGTCACCATTTCACAGATGAAGTAAGGTGCAACGATAATAGTTATTTTCTGGCTTACAAAAATATGTATACCTTGTAAAAACTAACACAATTTTAAAAAAATGTAAGAAAAGGAACTTTCGTTCCTCATAGAATCACCTCCCAGACAATGGTAAGAAGTTGGTGAATAATCTTCAATTTTAAGTGTACAAACACATATATACACAGAACTATAAGTGGGGTTTTTTTGCAAGAAACTGACACCATACCGTACATACTATTCTGAAATTTGTCTTTTTTCCTCTTAGCAGCGCATCTTGGTTTTTAGTTTTCTTTTTTCATTTTTATTTTTTACAAGAAACTGAGACCACAGTGAACATACTATTCCGAAACCTGTCTTTCTGCTCTTAGCAGTGCATCTTGGTTATTTTGCCGTGTAGTTACTGGCCTTATTAATGAAAGCAGGGTTTTGGGGGAGTTAGAGCTCTCTGATGACACACCTGGTTGTGTGACTTCGCACCGGCCACTTCATCTCCTGCGGACTCCAGTTTCTCCCATTTGTAAAATGGAACGACGGGATTCCGCGATGTAATGCCAATAAGTAGGGCACCTCATCCCCGCCCTGGCCGCCTCGTGACTATCTGGGATGTTCCTAAAGTCTAATCTTGATACTGCCTCTTGCAGTAACTTAGATGACAAAGCTGCAGCCCGTGGCGCTGCCAAAAAAATTCAGCCAGTTGAGTCTCTAGCGGCCTTGGCTCCAGGAGGTGGAGGGTGACCCAAGCGGCTGGGCGGGTCCGGAGGCGAGGCCAAGGGGCGTGGCGCCGACAGAGGGGCGTGGCCTCAGGCGCCTGGCGCGAGCGGCGTGCGGGCTGGTAGGCCGGCCGCGGCGTGACGTACTAAGCGTCCGCGCCCGGCCCCGCCCCGTCTCGCCAGGCCCCGCCCCTCCGTACCCTGCCGCCGGGGCTCCTCCTGCGGCCCGCGCAGCGATGGCGGAGGCGGTGGAGCGCACTGACGAGCTGGTCCGGGAGTACCTGCTCTTCCGCGGCTTCACGCACACTTTGCGGCAGCTGGACGCCGAGATCAAGGCGGACAAGGAGAAGGGGTTCCGGGTGAGGGGCCGGCGGGCGCCGCGCGGGTGCAGGCGGCCCGAGGGAGCCCGGGAGGGGTCCCCTCCCCCCAGCGCTGCCCTCCGGGGCGACAGCGGCGCTGTCACCGCACTGTGGGGGACGCGCCTGGCCCTCCCCTGGCAGATGAGGAACTGATGCCCTGAAGCCGACGTGACTGGCCTGAAGTTGCCCGGCTTGTTGGGAGCATCCGCAGCGGGGCCCAGGTGTCCTGACTCCCTGTCCAGGGTTCCGTTCTCCAGCCCAGCCTCCCAGCAGGTGCTGGCCAGTGATTGAGCAGCATGGCGATGAGGTTTTAGGAGTCAGGGTTGGGTAGATGGTTGAGTTCTGGCCAGCGAACTCAACGGTTCGCTTCCGATGGCAGTGCGAGCAAAGGAATCTGCAGCCCCAAACACCTGCAGGCTTCAAGTATCTGTGGTGTGTGTTTGAAAATGGCCCTGTCCGGGACTCTGGTAATTTTGCTTCTGCAGTTGAGGAAGGCCTCATTGCACATTTTAAATTGCAAACTTCCCTTGCTATGATAGGATTTTCCCTTGAGAGGTTCTTGGGATTTCTGTGTGTTTGGTTTGTATGCTTGTATGTGCCGAATTAAATTGGTGATGGCAGATGGATTGAGAGAGGCAGGGAGCTAGCACAGGAGCACTGGAAGGGAGTTAGGGGTCCTGCTTTCTTGCTTTGCCAAAGTAACTGGTTACTTAGTGGCAAAAGCAAATAATTTCACCTCTCCAGGTTTCAGGGTCCTGACCTATGTGTTTTGTTACTAGAGGTTGAACCCAGAGGCATTCTACCTTTGAGCTACTCTCCAAGCCCAATTTTACTTTATTTTACTTTTTATTATGAAACAGGTCTCACTAAGTTGCTGAGGGAGCTCACTAAATTGGTGAGGCTAGCCTTGAAACTATGATCCTCCTGTCTTTGCCTCCCACTTACTAGGATTACAGGAGAGTGCCACCACCTCTGTCAAGCATCCTAATCTATTTTTAAAATGGGGAGGGGAGGTTGTATCCCAAACGTCTAGATTGTACTGTGATGTAATTGCTCCTCCCAAGGAGGTGACTTCTTTGGCTGACAGCTACCAGGTCTGAGGTGGGAGTTTGATGACTTGCAGGAGTCAGCAGTGCACCTCCTGGTAATTGGAATCCTGGAATTGTGAGCTGGGAGGAGAACTGTGGAGATTATCTCATACTTTCTTGCTCATTTAAAAGAAAATACTTTTTTTTTTTTTTTTTAATATGAGACTGCAGTTGAAGTGATATTGCCAAGTTGGTTCGCGAGATCCAAGACCTTGAGCCAGATCTCATTTCTTGCGCCAGAGCCTTTTGGCACTTGGAATTTCCATGCTTGTCAGAGAATCAAGATATATACTGTTCATCAGAAAATAATTTAAGAGCTGTTTTATTATTATGTTTTGAAAGTGTTATAGATTGTTTAACGTCCAGAAGCCACAGTGAGAGAGGTAAAAGCTGTGTCCTGTGGAGTCAGGGGAGGAATGCCTTCTGTCCTTCCATCTTCTCCAGCGCTGCTTTTTCTCACCAGGTGGACAAGATTGTGGACCAGCTGCAGCAGTTAATGCAGGTGTATGACTTGGCTGCCCTTCGGGATTACTGGAGCTACCTGGAGCGGAGGCTCTTCAGCCGCTTGGAGGATATATATAGACCCACCATCAACAAGCTGAAAACCAGCCTGTTCCGCTTTTATCTTGTCTACACAATCCAGGTATTTGTTCATTCAAGGGTTCTGCTTCTCTTGGTAGGAAGAACTCTTTGATCTGGAAATAGATTTTCTTCTAACCTCTAGGAAGGACTCTCTATTACTGTGCAAAAGGGTAGAACAGCCACAGTGCAAATTATTTTTGACTGC
This sequence comes from Graphiurus murinus, assembly GCA_004027655.1. NCBI lineage: Eukaryota > Metazoa > Chordata > Mammalia > Rodentia > Gliridae > Graphiurus > Graphiurus murinus. The sequence goes on from PVLC010028912.1 coordinate 5,670, forward strand.
TTTCCTGTTTTTTTTTTTTTTTTCCCTTCTCATCATCTGTAAATCATATGACTTGTTGTTCCTATTCCTATTTCCTCTCTTTTCTTAAGCACACATCCTGGGTGGTGTTTTAAGGAATATAAAGTTTGAGTAATAAAAGCAACAGCTAATTGAGGTGTGGGGGGGACAAATTACTTAGATTATTTGAATATCTTTCAGGATGGCACTTGTCATTAGAACTTCTTTTAAACCAGCTCTGAGATTACAAGATCTTTGAGAAAAGAGTGATGATTTCCTCCATATTGTGGAGGTGATGTTTTGCCACTTACCTGGCAGGTGGTATCCAAAGGCTGTCTGTCTGCTGTGCAGTGGGGAAGAATCTTATCTGTCGTCTTCTGTCTCTTCCCCTTCCTCACTCACTGCCTCCTTTGTGTCTTGGCAGACAAACAGAAGTGACAAGGCTCAGGAGTTCTTTGCCAAGCAGGCCACCGAGCTCCAGAACCAGGCCGAGTGGAAGGATTGGTTTGTCCTGCCCTTCCTGCCATCCCCAGACACCAACCCCACCTTTGCCACCTACTTTTCTCGACAGTGGGCCGACACCTTCATCGTGTCCCTGCACAACTTCCTGAGTGTCCTGTTTCAGTGCATGCATATCCTTGCCGCTGTCTGGGAGCTGTAAGCCCAGTGGAAGGCATCCAGATAATGTGATCAGTAGCCACTGCTCTTGATAACAGCTATTTCTTCCACAAAATGCCCAAGGATCATTGATGCGTGTCATGTGACGGGGCTGGACAAATTGTGGTTATTTTTGTCAGGAGGCCCGGGGATCATAAATCTCCGTTCTTACACTGTGCTGCTGAAGATGTAGCTGACATGCATGGGCAGGGATGGTGACAGGAGCCTGGTGCTGGTCCCCAGCTCTGTCATCAGGGGTTGGAAGGCAGCTACTTCTTGGTAAAACTGGCCAGACTCAAAGCCCCTTCTCTATGCATGACATGTGTCCCTGGAGATTGCCTCTGTGCGCATGCAGTAGGAGACGAGGACACATCTTGGGTAGGAGCTTCCCTTCCTCCCAGTGTTTGTGTTTGAGTTACTTTCTGTGATGGTGGCTTCACTGTTCCTTCTTCTACTTGTTAGACAACAGAGTAGCTTTAAGACTATCTAGGTATTCAAGGGAGAGGGAGAGAGAGAGGGAATGAGTGTTTGTAAACAACTTACAGCCTACTAAGTATACCATTTTGTCACAGAAGGCCTGGGCTCCCGAGGCCCAGGTATGCTTCATTGTTCCTGCTCTCTAGGCTGGAAATCTAGGAGAGGAGAAAGGAGTCTGTTTGAGGCTGCCTGGTGAGGCACTGATAAATTGGGGCGTTGTAGAGGCCCACCCACTGGTAGCTGTTTTGGCCTCTGGGAGGAACATTTTCTGGTAGAGGTTCCTTCCTTTTTTTCTTTCCTTTCTTGTTGTGGAGGAGCACGAATTCCTGTCTTTCCCAGGTCTGCCTCTCTCTTCCTGATGCCTCTTCATCCTGGGGACTTTCCAAAGAAACTGGCAGGGTGGTTACCGCTTGACCATATGGGCCCTCCAGGGCAATTCAGATGGTCACTCAAGATCCTTTCACTGCAAGACAGCGTTCTGCAGAGTGGTTTACACACACGTGAGCTATAGTTCTTTTCCACAGGACTGAGGCCCTGTCTGCCCTGTGTCCTCCTGACTAAAGTGGTGAGTGTTTGCAGAGACCGGCACCATAAGCTAGAACGTGGATGTTGTAGGGTGTCATGTGGCTGGGCATCTGCAGGAAGCTTTTTCTTCTCAGTCTAACCCTTTGCCAGGGACAGGCTCAATCTGGGGAGGGGAAAATCTAGTGGCTCATCTGCTTCCGGGGCTGCTCTTGGCTGAGTGTCTGCATTAAGCTCACGAGAGCCTGGACAGATTGTGGAGCCCGCTGAATGCTAGCTCTTTCCTGCCAGTGTTTGGGGGAGAATGCCTAGGTTTGGATTTATGTCCTCTTTGAGTATTGGCCAAGCAGAATGTCATGTGTCTGTGTCCAAAGGAAATCAGGATGACTTGGACTAAATGGCCCAGAGACTAGAGGAGCCTGTTTCATAAATCCGGAACTAGTCCACTGCCCAAATTCTGTCCCATGTTCCCTGTGTCTTATGTTCAAGTGTTTGCTGTGTCAAGGGTCTAGGAAGGACTTTAAACCGTTCCCAAGCAGGCTTATTCTTTAACTTTGTGCACCAGTTCCCGTGATTCTGAACTTTGACGCAGAGTGCCAGAGGACCAACCAGGTTCAAGAAGAAAATGAAGTCCTGCGTCAGAAGGTTTGTTCTTAATGGGCTTGCTCCTTGGAAAGGACTTCTGCTTTTTGAAATCGGGTAGTGGGAATGGAAGGCTGATTAAACACAGAAAAGCTGAACTGTTCTCAGATGAAAGTGAGTCACCCAAAATTAGTGTTGGGGATTTGGGTGAGATTCATGTTTGAAATCATGTGTACAGCTAAACCTATAAACGGGAAAGAACTTGTAAGAATTAAAAGATTGTGCATTGATGCCACCTTGCAATTCACCTGTTTTCTTACATCTATTTTGTCTTCCCAGTCTTTTCTCCCCCACATATAGCCATGTCTATATTGTTTACAATGCAGATGTAATTTAATTATTCCTACTCGGCTACATGTTTCTCTTGTTTGATAGAATAACAGAGGCAGGGACCGCATTTGCCTTTACATTTTGCCCGAGTTGGGTTTCCCTGTCCTGAAATGAAGCTCTCTTTCAGTGATGTTGTCAGGAAAAGGAAACTTGTAAGCTGTTTAGGTTTTAGAGTTTAATATTCTTGGGTTTTGAATATGTGTGCGTATGTGTGGTTTTCTTCAGTCAAAAGGTTAAAGATGCTGCAATTCATTTTAAATATTTTTCCATATGAGTTCCAAAGCTTGATTTTATTGATGCCAAGGAGCAAAGCAGGATTGGGTGGAGCTGTTTTTCTCAGTGAATTCAGGAAGAAGCAAGTCAAATGGTACTTGAAAAAGGAAATAGGTTTTGGATGTCTTAACAGCTTTTGGTTTTCTCATCTCAGTATAGTATAGTAATCTCAGCAAGCTACTCTTTCATTTTTCCAATGTGCCATGAGCAGCTGGGCATGGTGGTGCACACTCATAATCCAAGAGACTGGAAGATTGCAAGTTTGGGGCAATCTGGGCAATTTAGTAAGGTCCTGGGTCAAATAAATAAATAAATAGGGCTGGGGTGTAGCAGCTCGGCAGTAGAGCCCTTGCCTAGCATGTGCGAGGCCCTGGGTTTAATCTCCAGTAGTGCAGAAAAACAAAAAGCAACACCAGTGCACAAGGAGCAGAGATGTGAGGGGCACCTTGAGGTCCAGGGCCAGTAGCTCTTTGAGCCAGTGAGGTTGGGTTTAGATGTGAGGTGTCTCGAAATCTCCCTCGGCAGAGGTCAATTTAGGTGAGATCACTGTCTAAGTCGGCTCTAACTCTACGTAGCTTTTTGCACTGCAAGCTGAAATCCACCGACTGAAGAAGGAAGAGCAACAGCCCGAAGAGGAAGAGACCTTGGTCCAACACAGATTGCCTCCTTACGTCTCCAGTATGGACCGCTTGGGGGACTCGGAGCTGTGAGTGTGCACAAGGGCTTGGGGGTGAGGGGGGGCAGCTGCTCCCTTCTCTCCTCTGTGCTCTCTCAGTGCCCCGGTCTTCTCTGACCCTGCCTTGCCTCTGGTCCCCGTGCCCACTGAGGGGGAATTGCTAATGAGCCTCTTGGCACACCTACCCTTGCTTCAGAGTTCTATGAACAAGGTCCTTGTGGCCTTAAGGTCCTCTGGGAGTTGTTCTTAACCTCCAAGCCTCTGGCTCTGCCTGGAGGAAGGGGGAACTGCACAGCCCTACCAGGGCCTGCACATCCAGATGTGGATAGCCCGGATCAATAAAACAGCCACTGTGGCAAAATCCCAGGATGTTGCTGTACATTGGAAGGAGCACCTAGGGGGAAGGACTGGCCACCACAGGTGGGACACATTCCTCAGTCAGGAGATACATGCTACTGGGGTTAAAGAGGTAGGCAGTAGCCAGGCGTGGTGGTACACACTTGTAATCCCAGTACTTGGGAGGCTGGGACAGGATGATCACAGGTTCAAACCAGCCTTGGCAACTTAGCGAGGCTCTCAGTAACCTAGTGACACCCTGTTTCCAAATAAGATATAGAATTAGAGGTAGAATGCCTCTGGGTTCAATCTCCAGTCCCCCCCCCCCCCCGGAAAAAAAAAAAAAAGGTAGGCAGATTGGGAGAGAGGTATTTGACCTTAAAAAACAGCCAGGTATAGCAGAAGCCTGAGGTGGTGATAATGGTAACAGCAGTGGTTGAAGCCACCGAGGCACAGGCAGGTGACAGTGAGTCAGGGTGCATACCCAGGCAGCAGCCAAGTGCCGTACTAGGTGGAACTGCCCTAGTTCCTTAGCCAGTGCTGCTAATAAAAATCAAATGCCAGCCAAAGTTGCAATTTAACATTTTTTAGTAGCTATGTTTAAAAAAGAAGAAACAAAGTTAATATTTTATTTAGCCCAATATATTTGAACTATTTCAATAGGCAATGAATATAAACAAAACATTAATGAGCCATTTTGCACTACTTTCATGCTAAACCTTTGAATTCCAGTGTGTCTTACACTCCAGCACATTTCGACTTGTACTGACCACGAGTCAGGTGCTCAGTACCATGTGTGGCCAGTGGCCATCAGACAAGGTAGCTCTGAGCTTTACCAGGGCCCTCAAAGAAGAGCCTCAGACTTCACTGTGGGGCTGGATGAGCTGTCAGCTCCCTTTGTTCAGGAAGTAGTGCCAAGGGTAATGGCACTGTCAAACCCAGGCTGCGGATTCTGGCTTAGGCCACCATCACTAGCCTCATCTGTAGCCCAGAAGCTCTGAGTTCTTGGACCTTCCTGGTTCCTCTCCATCTCCATGACCCTGTGCTGTGTCTGCTTGCCCAGAGCCATGGTGTGCAGCCAGAGGTCCACCTCCCTCTCCCAGTCGCCTCGAGTTGGCTTCCTGTCCTCGCTGCTGCCTCAGAGCAAGAAGAGCCCCTCAAGGTTGTCGCCTGCCCAGGGACCCCCCCAGGCTCAGAGCTCAGCCAAGAAGGAGACCTTCAGCGGTCAGGTAAGTGCTGGTCATACCGTTCTGACTCTTGGCAAGCAACCTCTGACACCTGACTTGTCAGGTCTGCTCCGAGGCCTCCTAGTCAAGCGTAGGCTTGTGTGCCCTCTGTGTAGGACCAAGTTCTTGGATGTGCTATGAGATCCTAAATTCACTTCTCCTTCCCTTTCTTGCCTTTCCCCTCATAGGCCAGGGATAGATAGCTCTACAGGGTGAGAATAGATATAAAACTTTAGTGAAGGATTTAGGAGAACAGGAGGAAGATCTATCTAACCCCATCCCTCCCCCTTCCTGGCACTGCAGGGTGTGGTGTGGAAGGGCTGTGCAGGACCTCAGGCCTGGGTCACCCGATCCCAAGGGCTGCTGTCCTCTGACTGCCCCTGTGCCCCTGTGCCAACTCTCAGAAGTCTGCCACACTGCAAGGTGAAGTACTGGATAGTCAGTGACAGGAAGTAGGCTTCAAAGTCCCTCCTCTTTCTTCATAATCTTCTTGTGAACGCAAGACACTTAGACTATTTGGGTGGCTCATATGAGTTCAAGCAGTTCAGGAATTTTGAGTTTTTGGTGACACAAAAATATTTTTGACACAAAAAAATTTTGAGTGTCTGGCCAAAGAGTTAATTAAGTTTCCTCTGGATCCATGTATTTCATTACAAGTTGGTATTTGCTGATTCTACAAAGAATTTTCACTTTTAAATTATATTACAAGAGAATTTCTTCCATGCCAGCTTATATCCAAATCAGCCGAGTCCCACAGAGTAGTTTTCCTAGCACAGCTTGTCAGAATTCATTGCTTTCAGCAGTGCCTGCCAGGGTGAGCACTTAACAGGCTCACAGTTAGGTTTTATTGCTTGGGTAGGAACACTTTCTCTTTTAATGTATTTTTACTGGCTACTAATAAAGCAATTCATCAGAGCCTGAGCCTTCCTCATCTACCAATCGTGGCTGTAGTTTGAGGTGGCTCCCTGTATCCTATCCCCGACTGCCATTGGAATGTGGGAGTCTAGTACTGTTGAGTGGAGAGGCTGAGCAGGACACGGGATAAGACAGAGCAGGGACTCTGCGGTCAGGCAACTTTACCTTTAGCTCTGGTTCTGTGTTTATCATCACTGCTTAAAGTGCACTCTAGTTTGTTTGGGATAATAGTAGTATTGACTCCCTAGGGGAGGAGTAATTGAGAGGAGAGCCTTTCATGTCTGCAGTGAGTGCTTGGCAGGTGCTTAGCACTCCGTAAATCTTAGTAGAATTTGTATTCCTGAAAGTCCTAACTTACTTGGGTGCCCGAGTCAGTTCTAAGCCTTCAGATGCTATCTGTGCAAAATGACCCACTATAATCTCAGCGTCCACGAAGGCAGAAGCAATTGAAAATCAATCATGGTTATTTCTATAGTTGTTTTTCTGAAATTCAAGTCTTGAAAGTAGAACGTTAGTTCTTTAGATTATGGCCAAGTAAGTTTTCCTGTTTGCTTTCCAGATCTCTCACCAAGCAACATTTTATAAGTATGATAGATGACATGTGTTAGGAGTATCGGGTCCCTGGAAATGAGCTCAGCATCGTGAAATTCAATTTCACTAACCCAGAATGAAAGCAAACAGAGGCAGCTTTCTTGGGGTTCAGGCTTTGGCTAAGCTCTTTATGTGCTCAGGAACTGTGTGTCGCATGGTAAGGTTGAAATGGAGTGAGAAATTTTTGTGCAGCTTACAGCCAAGAGATGGAAGTAAAAATATGTAATTTGCAGCAAGGCATTCCTTATCTTGCCTCGCAAATATAATCCAACAAAGGTTGAGTCACCACAAGGTATGTTAGCAGAGCAGAGTTTCAGATCCTGAAAGGAGACACAGATGTCTACAGTCTGAAAACTTGTCCATCAAGTCAATTTTTTATTGATGCTTTTACTCAGCATTGACATTTCAACTCTAGAAATAACAGGCAGGTTTGAGTTTCAAGAAATGCCAGAAGTTTAGAGTTGGAGGGAGGCTTAAAGGTCATCTGATCACATTTTCCTATTGAGCATGGAGTGACTGGACCTATTGCCTTCTTTAATGTGGAGCTCACTGCTTGTCAAAGGAGGAATATATGCTTATCAAAAGTTATTAGTAGAAATCTCGTTATAACTTTTACTTCTGAATCTTAGTCTTCTGGAGCTATATACCAGGCTTCTTGCATAGGACCATGTTTCCTATCTTTTCCATGCTAAACACTCTCTGTTCATCCCTCCCCCCACTGTGTAGCCCCACGGCATGGTTTCTAGATCCCTTGCCATCCCGGACTGCCTCCTCTGGGGGACATTCTGATGTTTTGCTTCCTCTGTTACAATTAAAGCCCAAATTTGAATGTAGAATGCCAGATGCAGTACATGGTAGGATCACCTCTGTGATTTTGGACATACTCTTTGGAGCTCAATAGGCAATGAAACTGGTTTCTAAACCAGCTATAGTGCTTTGTCAGTGCACAGTAAGTGCAGTCTTTTGTTCACTACTGCACTTCCTTTCTTTTTTACTGTTAAAGAATAAGTGCACAAAAGCACCAGCCATATTTTGCTGTTAAGTTAGCAGTACATTAAAATGATTAGACTTTCTTATTTTAAATACTGTTTATACAGAACATTGTAAATTTCCCTCACATCAGCATTTTTGCCTGTTCTTGATGTGTCAGCAAAGCTTGTCACTATAACTGAAATGTCCATAGCATTACTGTTGCCAAGTAGACGGCAACATATACTCTCTAGGCTTTTAATATGAATCTGGGGGCAAAAATTAAAATAAATAAATAAGAAACTACAAAAATCACAGCGCCTAAGCTTTTGGCTCTCCGGTGACAGTAGCCAGAAGGGTGCATCGGTAGCAGACAGGCCTGGGCAGCGGCTCCACTCACCTCCTTCCCTGCAGCCATAGCTCTTGGCCTTTCACACCCGCTCAGTGAGCTGTGCCCCGGCAAGCGGGAACTGCCTGATCATAGAGATAACCTTTAATTGGCTGGAAGGTAAAGAAAGCAAAGCGTCTGCACACTTCTGTACTTCTCTTATTAGTATCAAATTACTTCCCAGCTGTTGAGATGTCGGTGGTGATCCCAGCTGTGCGGGGGCTTCTTCCCAATGAGCTGGGCAGGGTGGGAAGAGTGGTCTCTCCCCAGTCTTTGGGTCATTTCTGCATCACGAGGGCCTGTCTTCTTTGTGGCTTTGTCTTACTTTAGGCGGGACCACATTACTGAAATGTTTCGTTGGGATGGCTGCCTGGCAAGATTTTGATGCTTTGGAATCCCCCCCTCCCCGATCTACTCAGGTGCCAACTTATACCCATCTTCAGAGGGAACAAATAAAATAATAAAACAGGTTACAGTACCTCTTCTGAACTCTAGTAGTCAGGTAGATTATGATGGAATCTAATTTAAACTGTGGGGCGTTGTGTTACATGAATTCAGCAGTTAAGATTTTTATGAGGTTTGCTCTTAATTTAAAACCTTTAGTTACTAGTTACTGGGTATATCACTGTAAACATTTATTTAAGTTGCGTACATTGCAGCTAGACACATGTTTACATTAACCTACTTATCATACTGTTTTGAGGACAGCTACATCTAATACATTATCTTTTATTGGTACTCGCCTTTCTTTAGTGACTTAGCTACAGTTTGCAGAGAAGCTCTCTTTTCCTTTTTTTTTTTTTTTTGCAGTACTGGGGATTGAACCCAGGGGCATTCTATCTCTGAGCTACATCCTCAGCCCCCCCCCCCTTTTGTGGTGCTAGGGATTAAACCAAGGGGCATTCTACCTCCGAGCTGCACCCCCAGCCCTATTTTTTAATTCCTTATTTTGAAACAGGCTCTCACTAAGTTGCAGAGAGCCTCACTAAGTAGCTGAGGCTGGCCGAGAACCCGGATCGTCGGTCTCAGCCTCCCAAGTACTGGGATTACAAGTGGGTGCCACAGGCCCGGCTCCCAGACCCATTTTTTATTCTTTATTTTGAAACAGGATGTCACTCAGTTGCGGAGGACCTCACTAAGTAGCTGAAGCTGGCTGCAAACCTGCAATCCTCCCATCTTAACCTCCCAAGTACTGGGATTATAATCGTGTGCCACCATGCCCGGCTAAGCTCTCTTTTCTTAAGCAGGATCTGAGAAGTTGTGCTTAATTCCATGAATCTCTAGGGTAATTGTAGATTACCTTAGCATTTCAAAGACAGTTCTTGATTTACTGTAGTACCTTTTGTTAACACCATTTGTATTTTTGTTTTGGAAAATACAAGCTGTCTGCCCCAGCCTGACGACACATTGGACAACTTCCTCGCCATCTTGACTTGCAAGGGAAGCGTTGCCTTTGTGTTTCTTGATGTTGGGTTTTCGCCTCTGTGTGGGGAAGTGTCATAAGTGGTGTTTGATTCAGCTAGAGAATTTGAACCTCTTTGTACCACCAAGATGGTCCAATTGAGTTGAGTACTCTTAACGCTAAGCATTGAAAAAGAGAAGGATACCATTTATCAGGTGTAGGAGGTGAATAAGGAAAGAAGAGGGCCACAGAACGCTTGTCTCCCTCTGTAGCAGTTTCCACTTTGGGTCCTGAGGCAGGATACCCCACGGATGACATAGCCCACGGATGACATAGCATGCAGGTAGCGGCAACAAATGTGGAAGACGGGGAACCTCCTGGGCTGTGATGCGGCTGCTCGGTGTCTATTCTCATGAGAGTTTCAGAGCATCATCTGAAGAAGCCATACTTGACGGCTGCAGCCTACCCCCTCCCCAGACCTTGGCTTCAATAGCGCTCCTAACTTGAGCAGGCCCTCTCCTCAGTCCATCGCCCTGAAGTCTGCCCTGCAGCCCCCTTAGGACTGGACACTTAGCTCCCACTGGCTCTTATCTTCCCAGGCCTTGAAAACAGTTGCTATTGACACAGTTCTGACATTTGGATTGGGATGTGCTGTGGCTCATCAGCACAGGCTTACCATTCTTGCTTTCTTCGTGGAAGGACTTGAAATTTAAAAACAGGCCAGCTTTTGTCTTTTCTTTTTGTCTCGAGGGAACTATTATGGAGGTGCTCAGTGGGAAAGTCTTGAAGAGAATTGAAGAAGCCACAGAAGTGAAGTGCTTCTTTGTATCGTCAGTCAGCGCTCTGCCGTCATCTGATTACGGGCCACTCCTTTCCTGTCCCTTTGGCCCCACAGAGTCCTGGTCCTTAGCTTATCATCGCTCAGTCAGCTTTCACTTTCCTAGCAATTTTTGGGAGATGTGCATTACTCTTTATGATTTGAACTTCCTACCCATTCCTTTAAACATTTCCTTTCGTTCTTCCTGGGACATAAAATAGCCACTGTTTCTTGCCATAGAATCTGTCATAAGAGCCAGGTGTGGTGGTGTACGTTTTTAATCCCAGTACTTGGGAGGCTGAGACAGGAGGATCGCAGGTTTGAGGGTAGCCTTAGCAAGTAGTGAGACTCTCATCAACCTAAGAAGACCCTGTTTCCAAATAAGAAATAAAAAATCAGGCTAGGGATGTGTTAGAAGGTAGAATGCCTCTGGGTTCAATCCCCAGTACCCGCCACTCTCAAGTCCCCACACAGACAGAAAGAATCTTTCATTACTTACTCGTGCACTAATTCCCTTTTAAATCTCTTCCTTCCTTTCTCTGGACACTCTGACATAACGTTCCTAAAAGTTACCACATGTGTTCGATTGTGCCAGGTGCCCTCTGGGGTTGCTCTATCCCGAGACTTAGTGTCATGTGAGCAGAGCCAACCAACATTTTTCGAAATATAATAACCTAGTGTAGTAGATCTCCTTAGCACTTCCCTTATTTTCTGTGAGATGAAATTTTCAACAAAATAATTCGTCAGATACTCTGTTTATACAGGTTGAACATCTCTAATTTAAAAAAAAAAAAAAAAAAAAAAAGCTAGCCAGGCATGGTGGCGCACACTTGTAATCCCAGCATTTGGGAGGCTGAGATAGGAGGATCCGGGTTCATGACCAGCCTTAGCTACCGCAACTTAGTGAGACCCTGTTTCAAAATAAAGAATAAAAAATAGGGCTGGAGGTATAGCTTGGAGGTAGAATGCCTCTGAGTTCAACCCCCAGTACCGCAAAAAAAAAAATAAAAAAAAAAAAAAGTCCAAGATCTAAAATGCTCCAAAATCTGAAATTTTGAGCACCAACAGGATGCCAAAAGTGGCAAATTCTACACTAGAAAACTTTGTTTCGTGCACCAAATTATTAAAAATATTGTATAAAATTTACCTTCAGCCTGTGTATATGTGATACATATGAAGCATAAACAAATTCTCTACTTAGACTTGAGTCCTACCCCCATAATATCTCATCATGTGTATGCAAATATTCCAAAATCTGAAAAAAATCCAAAATCTGAAACACTTTTGGGCCCAAGCAGTTTGGATAAGGGAAACTCGACCTGTCGTAGGTTAATGTGGTAGATGTCAGGATCGTCCTTGGAGCCGCTCACTGCTACTGTGACTTCTCCTGTTCATTAGTCCCTCCGCTCTCATATTTAGTCATTAATTAGGGCCCAGTCTGCCAGGCAGGGTGCTGGGTGCTGTGGATCGCTGTCTGGGAGAAGCTCACAGAGGGCTGAGCCTCAATGTGCCCGTGTCATCCTGCAGCGAGTACACGGCTCGACCAACACCTTCTACTCTCCGGCTCCTTATCAGTGCACAAGTCCTCAGCCAGTTTTATGGCTTTATTCAAAGGTATTTACATTCCGCCGAGACTTTACCTTCTCTTTCTTTTTGTTTTCCTAAACTCTCTTAGCTTTTTATTTTTATATACTTTGAAGGTTACAGGACAGTTGCAAGAATAATATAAAGAAGACCCTCCCTGCATCCATTTGGGTTTTACCTTGTTGCATTTCCTTTAGGAATGTATGGAGAATTCCTGGTTCCCCACGGCCTCACCAGCACAACCTATCATTTGACTCTGGAGCTTTTGCAATATGATGAATAAGAAATGGTACTAAAAGTTTTAATTTGTATTTTTCTTATGAGTGAATATCTTTTCTTGTTTTAAGTCTATTTTTGTGTATTTCTTACAAATTCTGTTAGTGTTTTTTCCCTTCCCATATATATATAGAATGCCTCTGAGTTTATATATATATATATAAATAATGTATATATACCATATATATATATATATGTAATTTTCCTTAGTTTTTAAGTTTTTCACTTATCATGGATATTAGGATATTTGTGATATTTATTGCAAATATTGTTTCTCAATTTGTCCTTTATCTTTTGACTTTGTGATATTTTTGGGCTACACAAATGTTTATTTCTTCAATACAGTGAAATTATCAGTCTCTCATTTTTATTGCAGTTGGATTTTGAGTCATAGTCTTCACCTATATCCAGAGGAATGTACCCATGTTTTACCTCTAGTATTTGCATTGTTGTATTTTGTAACTTTATATATCTGATCCATTTGGAGTTTATTTTTACATATAATATGAAGAATGGGTCTAGTTTTTCCTTTTTTAAAGAAATGGCTACCATTATTTAAGAATCTTTGCTTTAATAATTTGAAAATAGCGGGCATGGTGGCGCATGCTTGTAATCCCAGTACTTGGGAGGCTGAGACCAGAGGATCTGGGTTCGCGGCCAGCCTCAGCTACTTAGTGAGGCCCTCTGCAACTTAGTGAGACCTTGTTTCAAAATAAAGAATAAAAAATAGGACTAGGGCATAGCCTGGAGGTAGAATGCCCCTGAGTTTAATCCTTAGTACCACTAAAAAAAAAAAAAAAAAAAAATGAAAATACTACCTTAATCATATATAGTAAGTTACCATGTGTAGTTGAATCAGTTCTGGGCTTTCTATTCTGTTGGCATTTCTGTTCATTCATGCTCCAGTACCATGTTGTTTTAATTCTAGAGGCTTTGCTGGATGTTTAAATACCTGGAAGATCTAATCTACTCTCAGCTCTTCCTTTTGGGTGTTTTTCTACCTATTCTGTTTCTTTTTTCTATGTGAACTTTAATGTTAACATTTTTACCTTCAGAAAAAAGGAACTTTGTTGCTATATTTATTGAGATGACTTGAAATTACAAATTAGAGGGAACTGACAATCTGTTGAAGTTGAGATATCCTGCCTGAGAATGCCGGGGGGCCAGCCCTCAAAGAAGCGGTAGAGCCTGGGGGGTCCCTCGTTAGGTTGAGATTGAGGACGAGGTCAGAGCGAGTGAGAGTACGCTTACACACCATGTATGTTAAGATGCATCTGTTTTAATTCACCTCATGAGTGATATTTATGCTCATCACAACAAGGTCTACAAAACAAGAATTTTTACAGCCTTGTTTTTCCCTAGAGTTAAGTGCGTACATTTTTAACTAGAAAGGCTATTTCCTATAGTGTTTGCTAAGATTAGGGGAGCAGCAGAAGTTTACAAAAATACAAAAGTGTAAATGAATCATTCTTTTAGTAGAAAGCAGGGTTAGAGGTTACCAGTGAAGAAGGAGGAGCAGGGGTAAAGGTTAAAAGCAAAGAACAACTATTCATTAGATAAATCTTTCCTATTTGCTCAGCAGCTAAAAGATAGCTAGTTAATAAGTTTTAGGTAAGCGGAGAGTTTGGCAAGCTCTCTGTCTTGAAGCTTCCTTTACTTATGATAAGAAACCTAAGTTCTCTTGACTCAGATGCCGGTATTTGTAGGGTTAATGGATACCTCTGAGCCAGCCCTAGGCCTTTGTTTTCCTTGATGACTCAATCCGTACAACATCCTGAGCCTCTTAAAAAAATTTTAACATGGAAGCAAAGCCCAAATTTCCAGAATAAAATAATGTGAAGCGAGAAATGTCACACGTCCCTTATTTAGCAGGCCGAGTCTTGCTCTTAAGTCTTAACTGGTTAACGTAACGTCTCATGAGAAGGGATGCCTTTCCTTTGTTCCATACTACTTTCATGTCTTTTAGGGATGTTTTATAATTTTCTTTATGCAGATTTCAGTACTTTTGTCAAGTTTATTCCTAGTTATATTTGTTACTATTATATTAACTCTCTTACATTATATTCTGTACCTGGTAATTGTGTATATAAAGGCTACTGATTTTGCATTTTATTTTTACATTCTGTTGCCTTGTTCTTTTGAGTTTTAGCATTATTTTTAAGGCTTTTTTCAGGTACTGTCTCATCATTTTCAAAAAAACAGTTAGTGTACTAATTTTCTAATTCTTTAGTCTCTTCATTGTGTCGTTTATAATTGTATTGGTCCTACCAGGACAGTGTTTAATAGAAGTGGAGACAGTGGGCATCTTGCCTTGTTCCTTAGCAAGACTCCTTCAAGCAGTTGCCATTAAGTATGCTGCTGGCAGCTGGGCATGGTGGTACACCTGCAATTCCAGTACTTGGGAGGGCAAGACAGGAGGATTGCAGGTTCAAAGCTAACCTCGGCAACTTAGTGGGATGTTCAGGAACTTAGCGAGACCCTGTTTCAAAATAAAAAATAAAATAGGGCTGAGACTCTGTTTCAGAATAAAAAAAATACAAGAGTTGGTGGTGTAGCTTGGATATAGAATGCTCCTGGGTTCAATCCCCAGTACCAACCAACCAACCAACCAACCAACCAACCCAAAACCAACCAGTATGGTGCTGTCTTTAGAATGAGAGCAATGAAGCCGGGCGTGGTGGCCCACGCTTGTAATCCCAGCATTCGGGAGGCTGAGACCAGAGGATCTGGGTTCGCGGCCAGCCTCAGCTACCTAGTGAGGCACTCTGCAACTTGGTGAGACTCGGTTTCAAAATAAAGAATAAAAAATAAGGCTGGGGGTGTAGCTCGGAGGTAGAATGCCCCTGAGTTCAACCCCCAGTACCGCAAAAAAAAAAAAAAAAAAAAAAAAAAAA
>PVLC010028913.1:0-20641 GCA_004027655.1 Graphiurus murinus
GTACTGGGGATTGAACTCAGGGGCATTCTACCTCCGAGCTATACCCCCAGCCCTATTTTTTATTCTTTTATTTGAAACTGAGTCTCACCAAGTTGCAGAGTGCCTCACTAGGTAGCTGAGGCTGGCCGCGAACCCGGATCCTCCAGTCTCAGCCTCCCGAATGCTGGGATTACAAGCGTGCGCCACCACGCCCGGCTTTATTATGTAATCTTTAAGCAGCTGAAAATTTAGTTTTATGAGAAAGTACTGGGCCAGCCACTTTTACAACCTGATCTGTTTTAGCATTACCTTCCTTGAGAGGGCCAAGAAGCCCTGAATGGCTTTGAATATGCCCTACCCACAAGGGACAACATCGTTGCCATATCATGCTTTGTACCAATAGAAGTAATTTATGAATGGTAGAAGCAGCAGGAATACAAGCTGTCTTTCCAGGGACTAAAAGCAAGTAATCACATAAATACTGTCAGAATATATATTGTAAACTTTGTTTTACAGTATTAACTGAGAATGAACTAACACCTCTAATATTATAAGGTATAGCAACTGTATTTTACATAAGAGGCCAAGCTTTTTTTCTTATAATGATAGTAATATCAGAGCCAGTATCCATCAATCCTGTAATATTTTTTTTATTTATTTTAACCTTTAAATTCGGTTGCAAATTTGAAACATTAATTGTCCAGAAAACATTATTAATATTAATACTACTAAAACCACCTTTTTTATTATTAGAAGATTGTTTTATAGGAATATAAGGTAAAAGCAAAATTTGAGCAAAACGTTTTTTTTAAATCTGATATTCTACAATACTTGACATCATGATTTGTATTTTTCCCATGTAATCACTATCAATTATTTTTAAATGTACTTGTATTCCCTTAAAAGTTAAATTAGATTTTCCTACCAGAAGACCAAAAGTTTTGGTGGCAAAGGACCAAAAATGCCTGTTGGAATTTGAACAAGTTGAATACCAGTCTGTCATTTAACATTAGGATAAAAACACTTGATGTTTTTAATACTTGTTTGTTAAAACATAGCTTAAGGCCGGGCGTGGTGGCGCATGCTTGTAATCCCAGCATTCGGGAGGCTGAGACCGGAGGATCCGGGTTCGTGGCCAGCCTCAGCTACCTAGTGAGGCACTCCACAACTTAGTAAGACCCGGTTTCAAAATAAAGAATAAAAAATAGGGCTGGGGGTGTAGCTCAGAGGAAGAATGCCCCTGAGTGCAATCCCCAGTACCACAAAACAAAAACAAAAACAAAAACAAAAACAAAACAAACAAAACAAACAAACAAAAAAAAACATAGCTTAAGAATTTTTTAGCTTTACATATGTAAAGTAGCATATGTTAGAACTTTGACCCTTAGTGACTCATATTTAATTAACATCCAAAAGACTGTAATACTAAATTGTTTTTTTATATATAAAAAACACAGTTAAAAGACTTAAATATATATTTTTTTTATGTTAAACCGAGAATATGTATTGTAATCGATGTTTAGCATTTAACTTATTTGTAAAGATAAGCCATTTATAAAAACTTATTTTTACTTAGTTTACCCATTTTAATAGTCAGCACTTTAAATTACTATTTTAATAAAGTATCCTAAAATAAACAATAAGCATTGTAATCTTTAATATCAAATAGGAACAGACATGTACTCTTAATCATTTAACCTGAAAAAAAATCTGTCAACTTTAATAATATCTCTTATTTAGAAAAAAAAAAAACTTATTTGTTAAAGATTTAAATCACATGAACTAAAAGGATCCATTTTAAACTTAATGAGTGCTCTTAAACTAATTTTGGTACCACGTGGATATGTCTGTGTGGTAACAAATATATATTTTATAGCTTTAACTTGTCAGGCATTGAATTTTTATACATAACTATTTATAAGCAATATGTTAAGTAGGAACTGCCAATTATGGAGACACAGAAACAAAATCGTTCTATTTTTAACTTTTCAAGGGTATCTTCAATTGACTATCCTTGCAACTGTAAACTTATTAAACTATACACCCTCTCCCCTTTCTTCCATGGGAGGGGAGGGAAAATTATCTTCCTTCTCACCAGGTTCTGACTTTTGGGATAACTCTTCCTGTACCTCCTGCAGAGTTGCTTTAAGTTCTACTAATTCTTTTCTAGTCCTTTGATCAGTGCCTTTTAGGCAATTGTTTACTAATCTCCATATGGAAAACCCCCAAATTGGAAAATCAGAAGAGCCTTACTTCCTCAAGGCAGCCTGTAAATCTTCCTTCACTTGATTCCAGTCTCTGGGAGTAAGAGACCCTCCGTATGGGAACCAAGGGCTATATTCTTCCACCAAGTTTAAAAAGTTTCATAAGTAGCGACTTGGTGCTTTAAAAGAACAGTCACTCCTGGGTTAACTTCCCTTTTGAAGATGAAGTCCCCATAGTACTTAATCCTGGGTTAATTTCCCTTTTGAGAATGAAGTCCCCATAGTACTTACCAATAGTGCACTTCCTAGTCTTCCAATTCGCTCCCTTCCTCCAGTGAGCGGCTCCTCAGGAAATCCCCTCTGCACAGGTCTCGGTGGGACCTCCACTTGCCACATCCAGCATGGCTAAGTGTCTGTCTGGTGGGGGCCTGGGAGCTGAAGAAAGAGACAATAGACTGGGTCATTCAGAGAAGAGAAAGTGCCGTTTATTCAAGCTCCATCACATGGTTTTACACCCAGAACTTGTTTACCAGAAAAGTAACAATTGCCAGAACACTTGACATGGAAAAAAACAACTTAGGGTCTCTAGCACAAAAACATGGAAAAAAACAACTTAGGGTCTCTAGCACAAAAACAACTTAAGGTCTCTAGCAGGTCTTCCTGATGTTTATTTCTACTTTCATGTCATTGTGACTTGAGAAGATGCAGGAAATGATATTACATTTTTTTCAATTTGCTGATATTTGCTTTGTGGTGCAGGATGTGTCAATTTTGGAGAAGGTTCTATGAGCACCTGAAAAGAATGTGTATTCAGGTATTGTTCATTGAAAATATTCTCTGTATATTTACTAGGACCATTTGGTTTATAGTTGTCTTTAGTCTGAAGAGCCTTTACTCATCTTTTTTTCTGGAATATCAATCTAGTGGCATGAGCAATGCATTGAATTCTCCCAATATTTTTGTGTTTGAATCTATTTGAAACCTGAAGTCCTAAAGAGTTTATTTTACAAAGTTGGTGCACCTACATTTGGGGTAAAGCTGTTTACTATCATTATATCCTTTTATTATAAAGAAGTGCTCCATTTTGTCTCTTCTGATGTGTTCTATTAAACTCTTTGTCAGACATGAGCATTGCTGCACCTGCTTGTTTTCTATCTCCATTTGCATGGTGTATCTTTTTCTGTCCATTCACCTTTAGCATCTGGATGTGTTTTGGCTCTAAAGTGAGTTTCTTGCAAGCCACATAGTTGGATTATGTTTCTTAATCCATATTGCCAGTATATGTATTTTAATTGGGGACCTTTGAAATTCAGTGTTATTATTGAGATATGATTTTTGTTACCTATCATTTTGAGTTCTATTTTCTGTTTGATGTAGTGTTATTTCTCCTTTGCTTAATTGTCTATCTGGTGGAGTAATTCCCATCTCTGGTTCTGGTATTTGCTTCTTTTCCTTCTTTTTTGATTTTTTAAGTTTTTTTTTTTTTCTCTAGTGTTGTCTTGGTAGTCATGAATTCTTTTAATTTTTCCTTGTCTTGGAATGTTTTTATTTCTCCATCAATTTTGAATGATACCTTTGCCTGATATAGCAGTCTTGATTGGAAGTTATTTTCCTCTAGAATCCGGAGTACATCATACCATCCCCTCCCAACTTTCATGACTTGGGTTGAGAAGTCTGAAGTGATTTTTAGTGCTTTGCAACTGAATGTCACACATTCTTCTGTTCTTACTGCCTTTAAGATTCCTTCCTTAGACTCTGTTAGTCATTTTCATTATTACATTGTGTGGGGAAGTCCTTCTTTGATCTTGTCTTCATGGTGTTCTGAATGTCTCCTGTACATGGATGTTCATGTCTTTTTCTACATTTGAGAAATTCTCTGTACCAATTCTCTGAAGAGGTTTCTTTTTTTTTTCAGTATTGGGGATTGAACTCAGGGGCATTCTACCTCTGAGCTATACCCCCAGCCCTATTTTTTTTTATTCCTTATTTCGAAACAGGGTCTCACTACATTGCGGAGTGCCTTACTAGGTAGCTGAGGCTGGCCACGAACCCGGATCCTCAGGTCTCGGCCTCCCAAGTGCTGAGATTACAAGCGTGCGCCACCATGCCCGGCTTCTGAAGAGGTTTCTGATAGCCTTGGTTTGTGCTTTAAGACCTCATTCAATGCCTGTTATCCATAAGTTAGGATGTTTCATTTTGTCTCGTATTTGTTGGATATTCAGGTTGTGTTGTATTGTTTTTTATGTATTGTTGACTGTGTTTTCAGTTTTTAATCAACTGTCTTTCAAGAGTGATACTCTGTTTTCCATGTAGTCTAGCCTGCCAGAAGTGGTTTCTATTGAGGCCTTTAATTAACTTATTGACTCTTCCATTTTGCTCAATTCCCTTTTTTTTAACTGCCTCAATTTCTGTATTGATATGCTCTTTCATTTCCTGTACACTTTCTTTGAGGCCTTCCATCATATTGCACTTTAAAATTTGGAATTCTTCTAGTGGCATTTTCTGAAGATCAGTATTGGTGATGTCCCTTGTTGTTGAGTTGTGAGTTTATTATTTCCTGACTGTTGTTCATTCTCATATTTTCAGAGTTCTCAAGTTTGTATTTCTGTTGTCTTGGCATCTTCTTCCTCTTTGTGTGTGAGTCCTGTGTCTATATGTTATCCCTTTATAAAAATATCTATCCTGGGTGGATATATTTGCCTCTACCAATCTGTCTCATATAATTAAACTTTTGAATTTGTCCTCTAGAGCCTCTTTAACTAGATGTAGTTCTTAGCACAGGTGAACAGGAGTCTCTGGTTGGTTGCAGGCCACCATGCTCTTCAGGACCAAACTGTAGGGCCAGAGACTATGATGGTCTGTTCAGATCCTGTGGCCTGTTGGTTGGGATTTAATACCCCACAAACACCACTATTTCTCTGCTTATTGTGAGCCCAAGAAAGTGCAAAGCTCTGACCTCCAGCCTCTGTGGCTAGTGGGCTTAAGCTCATGAGGATCAGCAATTGTTATGTTCCTAGCTTGTAGTTGGGCTAACTGAGTGCCAATGGCCCCTGGGACACCACCCCTGATCTGCTGCTTATTATCACATGGAACACTGTCAGTCACTGGTATGAATGTATATCAGGCACAGACTCTGCTGGTGGACAGAGTATTGAGTTCCCAGCCTGTAGCTGTGATCATGTGAATCCTTGCTGACTGCTGACCCCTGGCCTCTCTGCTTTCAGGGCCTAAGCTCTGGCAGGGAGAAATTGTACAGTTTTAAGCCTGGGGTTTGGGTGGGTCAGTTATTTAGCCCTAAAGACACCAGTGCAGCTCTGGGTGGCTTCAATCACATAACCCCTTGTTGATCTCTGGCATTGGTGCTTGTAGTGGCCACACTTGGCCAGGTGGGAGTTTATAGTTTTTAGAGACTACATCTTGGTAGGTGAGTTATTTCACCCCACAGACACAAAGGCTTGCTATCCTATGGTGATTTCTGGATATCCTGCAATGGCATGGCAAACTGTGATGATAGGTCCCCCCTGCCAGTATGTTCCTAGAGGCTGTCTTTTATTTCATTCTAATTCACATTCTGTGGTGCCTGACTGTTGCCCCCACCCCCACCTCCTCAGGGGTGATTTTAAAACTAACAGATGGGCAAGTCTGTTTGTTGCCATGCAAGTCCCTGTGGGTGCACAGGGTGGTCTCCTGCTGAGATGGCTTGTTATCACATGATCTTGATGAATGCTGCTTGGGTCTCTGCAGGAAGAGATGGGTTCAGCTGTAGCTGTAGGATTTAGCTGGGCCATTTGGGTAGTTGAGTCTTTGTTGAGCATGAAAAGAAAAATTGACTGGTTTTGAAGATGGTCTGTAGTTTCTGGCTCCACAATAATCTGTTGCTTCTTTTCTGGAAGTCTCTTGGATCCACAATGCAGGCACAACCTGGCCAAGATGGCACCACTGTTGGCATTCTCCACTCACCAGGTGAGATGCATGGAAATCTTTACAGTCCACTGCTTTCTCTGCAGCCTCTAATTTTACCACTTTTTTATTGTCATTATGCTATGTTTTGGCTACTTTTCTTCCCTTGTCAAAAAGTCTTCATCCCTCTGGTTGAGTTCTGAGACTCAGAGTGCCTGAAACATGCTGTCTCTTTCTATTCTGCTATGTTTTTTTTTCTAATATCTTTTATAATTGCATAATCACATTTACCCAAAGCCTTTTGATGTTTTGTGGAGATTTGCATGTTGTCAGCTTGAAAGAATTTCATTTAATACTTTTGTAAGTTGCATATACTAACAAAAAATTCCCAGTTTTTGTTTAACTGGGAATGTTTTTTATCTATTTTATTTTTGAAAATTATTTGCTGGCTATAAGATTTTTTATAGAAAACTTCTTTTCTTTTTAGAAGTTTTAATATGTCATCCCATTGCCTCTGGACTGCATTGATTCTGATGAGAAGTCAACTTAAAATCTTATTAGAATTCCCTTGTATAAACATAATTTTTTCCCTTTTGTGCTTTTCAGGTTTGTTCTTTGTATGTGACTTTCAAAACCTTTACTATATGATTGTGAATGTGTGTGTAGATCTGTTTTTGTTTATTAAAATTGGGGTCTGAATTTCTTTGATAAGTAGATTTTAATCAAATATGTATTTTATGCTATTATTTCCTGGAATAGTTTTTTCTTCTTTCTTTTTTTCCTTTCTTTCCAATAATCCAAATCCACACATGTTCGTGCATTTAGTGCTGTCACACATTTTTCTGTGTCTCCATGAATTTTTTTTTCTGTTATTTCAACTACATAACCTATCTTTCAGATGTACTTATTATTCTTTGTGGGGACAATGGAGACTGAGAATTGAACCCAGGGACATTCTACCAATGAGCTCAAGCATAATCTCTATTTTCTATTTGTTACTTTGAAACAGGGACTCACTAAATTTTTAAGTCTTTCATTGCTGAGGCTATCCTGGAACCTCTGATCTACCTCTCTTAGCCTTCCATGTATTGGGATTACAGGTGTGCACCACAAACCCTGGTTCACTGTTTCTTTTATTAGATCAAATATACCATTGAGCCTGATCTAGTGAATTTTTAATTTCAGTTGTTACATTTTCAACTATAAATTTTTTTCCTTTTTATAATATCTATTTATTCATTTATATCATATCTTCCTTACTTATTTTAGCATGGTTGCCTTTGGTTCTGGGAACATGTTTATAATGGCTGCTAAAAATCTGTTAAGTGCACCATCTGTACACAAGCAACTCTGTTGCTTGATTATTTTTTCTTATGTATGGGTCACACTTTTCTATTTCTTTGCATGTTAAAAATGTGTATTGAAACCTGATTATTATAAATACCATATTGCACTATATAAATACTATATTAACATTGATTCATATTCTTACAAACTTGTTTTTGTTGTTCTTGAATATTTACTTGTTCAGTGACTTTAATTGGCTATTTTAGTTATCTATTTCATTTGTTCTGTTAAGACTGTTGCACTTCAGAAGGTACAGCCTAGACTGTGCATATTTTTACCCTTGAATGACTGGTTTTAGCAGATCTTTCTTCAGCTATTTTCCTTATCTTTATAGCATCACATCCAGCTATAAAGTGACAGTAATTGCCCCTGATTGCTCTATTATTTTCAATAATGTCCTGAAGGCATAAACTGTTCCACAGTATGATCCAATTAAATTCAGGCCATTTTGCAATGGTATTCTTTAAAGGCAGTCTTGGAGGTTTGATCTGATCCAAGTAGGTTTTTTTCCCCCAGAATTTTCTATGGTAAACTAGCTTGATTATAGTTTACCTTATTGTTCTTGTGGAGACATTATTATTCTTCTTAATTGCTTACCACCAATTTTTTCATTACTTTGAGGGCACCTTTAGCCTTGAACATCTCCACTCTCTGTTTCCAATAAAGTTACTTTTAGGAGAGCTTCGAAGATCTTTGTTCACAACAATACTTTCCCCTTTCTATGGTAATATTGCTGTGTCATTGGTCCAATATTAGAAACAAGTGAGTTTGAGTGAGAGGATGAAAAAGTCTATGGCTGAGATACTACCAACTCTTACTATTACTACCATGATTTGTGAAAATTTCTTTAATGCTTATGCATTTATTTATGCTCTTCTGACAATTGTCTGAGATTTTAACAGATTTATGAAATAATATCAACAAAGTATGATTAATTATTGGGCAAAAGGCCCATGGAGCCCATTATGTCACTATTCTAGAATCATCCACTCTTCAATGACATTTTAAAGTGTTCTGTTGCTAGGCATGGTGGTTTACATTTGTAATCCCAGTACTTGGGAAGCTGAGACAGGAGGATCCAGGTTCACGGACAGCATCAGCAATATATGAGACCCTCCACAACTTAGACCATGTTTCAAAATAAAGAAAAAAATAGGACTAGAGTATAGCATGGAGGTAGATTGCCCCGATTTCAATCTCCAGTACCACCAAAAAAAAACAGGTGTTCTATTGCCTGAATTTTCTGTTTTTTCTCCCTTTTGTTAGAATCTTTCCACAAACAGATGAAACCTTAGCTTCCTTCTAATATTTATGAGTAATGTCAGGAAAAGCATTGTAATTTCTGTTTGCATGCACGAGGAATGTTTACAGGATATTCTAAGACTCAGACATTTCTCTGGGTAATTCAAAGAAATTTATACCTCTGTGTCTCTTCTTTTGTCAGAATTCTGAGAGATGAATTCTACAATTTCTTCTATGGAAGGTATAATACCGGCAGTTATAGCTATTGAAGAAGGGTGGGTTATCCTATAACCCAGATCTTGTATAGTTCATCTTCTCCAGTAAGTAAACTTTCAATCTTTTTTCAGAGTAATTGAAGGGTAACAAATATTCAAATGATGTTAGGTATGAAGGATTAGAATCAATGATACCTTTGAAAAAATTTAGTACTAATCCTCCATTTTCCAATATCTATCACATATTTGTAGCTTTGAAGATACTTGATGTCTCAAATTCCTAAGCATTTTTTGTGTTGTACTAATTAACATCCAATGTTCCTGAATATTTTGGTTTCACTTCTACATAATAGTTTTTTATTTTATTTTGTTATAATGCACAAATAAAAATTATAAATCTACACCATGATATTTTGATGTACACATTGTAAAATTACTCAAGCTAATTATGCAAAATCTCACATATTTGTTGTGATGGGAAGTCTACTATCCTAGTAATTTTTCAACTACAATACATTTGTTATTACTATAGTCTTCATGTTGTACAATAGAACTCTTGAATTTATTCCTCCTATCCAATGGAAATTATATATCCTTTGACAAACATCACCCCAACCCTATCCCTTGCCCTAGGTAAACATCATTCTGCTCTCTACTTCTGTGATTATTTTAAATTCAACATATAAGTGAGATCACCTAGTATTTGTCCTTCTGTGTTTGGATTATTTCACTTATCATAATGTCTTCAAGTTTCATTACTGTTTTAACAAATAACAAAGTTTTCTTCAGTCTTATTACTGAATTCACTGCAGTATATATAAAGACATTTTAATCCATTAATCTGTTAATAGTCATTTAGGTTGATTCCAAATATTGGATGGTGTAAATAACACTGCAATGGACATGTGAGTGTGGATAAACCTTCAACACATTGGTCTCAACTCCTTGTAATATAGACTCACAAGTGGAATAACTGGATCATATAGCAGTTCTGCTTTTTGGAAACAGTATTTTGAGAGTCATCAATACTGTCTATTTTCCATAATGGCTGTATTAATATATATTTCCATTCACAATATATAGTTTCCATTTTTATACACTTGTTATATTTCCATCCACAATATATAGAGTTTCCATTTTTATACACTTGTTATTTTTGTCTTTTTGATAGCAACTATTTTACTGGAGTAAGGTAATGTCTCATTGTGATCGTGATTTGCATTGCTCTGATTAAATTCAGTATTTTTCATATAACTGTTAATCCTTTGTAGGTCTCCTTTGAAAAATGGCACATCAAGTCATTTACTCATGTTCTTACTCAGTTTTTTTTAAAACTGATATTAAAATGTAACACTTGCTGGGCATGGTGGTGCATCCTTGTAATCCCAGTACTTGGAAGGCTGAGACAGGAAGGATCGCAGGTTCGCAGCCAGCCTCAGCTACTTAGTGAGGCACTCCACAGCTTAGTGAGACCCTGTTTCAAAATAAAGAATTAAAATATAGAGCTAGGGGTGTAGCTCAGAGGTAGAATGCCCCTAGGCTCAATCTCCAGTACCATAAATAAATAAATAAATAAATAAATAAATAAATAAATAAATAAATGTAGGACTTACTTTTATATTTTGGATATTGACTTTTTAGATTAATGATTTTTTAAAATATTTTCTCAACTTTAGCTTTTGTTTTTCATTCTCTTGATTATTTTTTGTGATAATTTATCAAAGTTAACTTGTGAGAGTATGAAGCATGCTAGACTAAATGTGGCCCAATTCCTAACCAAAACTGAAAGCTGTCTAAGGAATCTGTTCAAAATAATACACATATTTTCCATTAAAAATCATTTCATTTATATTTTAAGATCTTTGTCACATTAATTTTAAAATGTCATTTAAAAATAGTACACATTTGCAAACAAATAATTAAAGAAGAACCCCTAGGGAAAAAAGTAACTTAAGATGTAGTTGGCAATGTGTGTCTTTTATAATATTATGAGATATTTTATTAAAAATTGGTACCTGATTTATAATTTGCCACAGATTACAAGCTGATTTTTTCCTGTCTTTTCTATTAGTTTCATCAGACCTAATATTATTTTTTCTGAGCAAGGAAAATAAGCAAGGCATTTATTAAACCTTTCTGGGTATATCAAACATCTTATCACATTAGTCAATAGCAATATTATGGATAGAAATTTATTTTCTTGAAATGAAAATGAAAAATAAATTTTCATTCTAAAGTAACAATAGTTCCTGCACACAGTGGGTTAAACATTCTTGAGAAACAATTTATAGCTGGAGTACTCATTGTGTGGTTATTAAAAAAAAACAAATTAAGAATGAACATATATTTAGGGGGGCTCATTTGCTTTTACAAATGTAATTTTGACTAAAATTTTCACTTATATTACTACTAGGAAAGCAATCAGATCCTTAGTAGCTAATTTTCTATTCAAATTTTTAAAATAAAAATTTCTGAGTTTTAGAACTACACACCACACTTTAAGGGATATTTTGTTCTCTCTAAAGAAGACATGAATATATTATGGTTTTCTCAATTTTATTTTATTTTTTATGGTACTGGGGATTGAACTCAGGGGCATTCTACCTTCGAGCTATACCCCAGACCTGTTTTTTATTCTTTATTTTGAAACAGGGTCTCACTGAGTTGCAGAGCACCTCACTAGGTAGCTGAGGCTGGCCGCGAACCCGGATCCTCTGGTCTCAGCCTCCCAAATGCTGGGATTACAAGCGTGCGCCACCACACCCAGCTCTCAATTTTATTTTATAATGCACACCCAATAAAAAAAATCTGAATGGCTTGGTAAAGTCATAAAATAGATCAAATCCATTATATTTTATTAAATATATATTATTCCCAGCCTAATGATGTGGAACCTCATATACCTACACATGTAAAACAAGGTTAGAGACAATTTAAAACTTCTGTACTATCCAAACCGTCCATGAGCTAATTGGGAAGGAGCTCAGCTAGGTAATCCTGTTATTTCTGTAGGATGATTATCAAGAAAAGATGAAAAGTTCTGAAATCTAAAATTACTTTTACATGGGAAGTGTTAATAACACTTTATTACAACTTTAATAAAACACAAATTAAAATACAAAAAAAATGGAACAAATAGAGTCCATAGCTCTCCAGAAAATAATGGAATAAATTAAGGGAAGTAATTGAGATTATTCAGACTGGGAGCATTTCAATTTAATTTTTATGCATTCATTAATTCATTCAAAATTATTGTTCACCATTATGAAAAACATAATAAATAAAAAGTGTTGATGACTACGTGGAGAACTTGAAACACTCGCTTACTGTTGGGAATGTGAAATTCTACAGCTGTTATGGACAAGGCTATGGTGATTGCTCAAAAATAGGAATGAGATTAGTTGCCGTACTGCCCAGCAATTACACTTTTAGGTATCTTTTCCAAAGAACTGAAAGCAGGGTGTTGAAGAGATATTTGTACACCCCTGTTCATTTAAGTATTATTCACAATAGCAAAAAGATGGAAGCAACCCAAGTGTCTATGTGGAGTAGACATTGGACTTCCACAAAAATAAGACTGAAGAATGAGCAAGAAGCTAAAAGTATTTGAAAAATCCTCCCATGTTAGCCATGTAAACAAATTTCCTAATGTCTCTGAGTCTTAATTTTCAAATCAGGGTAATAGGAAGAACCTCCGTCAGAGAGTAATTGTATGAATTAAATGAAGTAATATATGTGAGGATCCCAGCACAGTTTCTGATACATACTGATCACACAATAAGGAATATCTATTACTAG
Source organism: Graphiurus murinus (assembly GCA_004027655.1). Taxonomy (NCBI): domain Eukaryota; kingdom Metazoa; phylum Chordata; class Mammalia; order Rodentia; family Gliridae; genus Graphiurus; species Graphiurus murinus. Next base: position 12,686 of record PVLC010028913.1, read on the forward strand.
CAGAACTGTTCTTTTATTATTGTTACTATTGTTTTTCAATGATAGTAACTTTTTCTCTTGCATTTTTAAATCTTGCTGCTTCCACCTTTGTTTTCACTTAGCTATCTCTCCCTCTACCCTGTACTCCCTCTATCCATTCTCCACTCACTCTATTCAGTCCCTCATCATTTCTCACCTGGGCAGTTACAATGTAATCCTCGCTGTTTTCTGGTTTTTTTGTTTGTTTGTTTTGTTTATTTTTCTTGTTTTTTTTGTCTTTTTGTTGTTGGTACTCAGGTTTGAATCCAGGAGTATTCTACCTCTGAGCTACATCCTTAGCACCCTTAGCCCTATTTTATTATTTTTATTTTATAACAGGTTCTCACTAAATTGCAAAGAGCCTCACTAAATTGCTGAAGCTGGCTATGAATCTGCAGTCCTCCTGCCTCAGCCTCCCATGTACTGAGGTTACAGGAGTGTGCCAAAATTGTTAGAGTGATTGACTGATTGATTGATTTAGAGATGAGATCTTTCTCTGTTGCCCCAGCTGGCCTCAGACTCCTAGGCTTAGGCTGTCCTCCTGCTTCAGCTTCCCAAGTAGCTAGGACTACAGGTGTGAACACTACCATTCCAAGCTTGTTTTTTTGTTTTTGTTGTTTTTGTTTTAATTTTAGGGAATGGAGTTTTCTAAAGAGCAGTTCAGATCATGTACCTCTTTCCTTTAAGAATCCTGAAAGTTTTTTTTTTGTTCAAAACAACATCCAAATACATTATACATTACCTGCATTCTTCATTTTTTTGGCTATAGTCTATGATGCTATCCATTATTCATCCCTAATGGACTGCTTTCCATTTTCCTAGTATTTAGTGCATTTTCCATAATCTGTGCTTTTATATGTAGCATTTATGTAATGCATTGATTTCTTTTTTCTCATATGTAGTGCATTTTCTGCATTCTGCTTTTTAATATACAGCATTTTCTTTGGTTAAAATGTCATTCTTCACCTTTGCAAATTATTTCTTCTTTCATATCCTATATCAAACACTATCTCCTTAGAGTTAATTGCTGAATAGCAATTTCTATACCAATGTTATACTTTATTTTCTTTAGTATTAATTTTTCAAAGGCTACAATTTAAGATCCTCACCTTGCCTTCCATATACCCTAAGATCTGATTCCTTCTAAATCCATCTTTAACTATTCCCTTACAAATACCACTTGACAAAAAACTGCTTAGTCTCTTCTATTCTCCTTAAACTAGAGGTCATTCAATTATTACATGGCTATCATGAGTTCTCCAATAAAATGTATTGAAAAATTTCAGCTCCCACAGATCACCTATGATTATAAATTCGGATGATACCCCATGTTGTTACCCTTCACTACTCTTTTAACTCCGCTTTTTAGTAGTGACATTTGATTTATTTTATCTTCCAGTTAAATTGCTTCTTAAAAACAAGATCTGTTCCTTGTGATTTCTCAATATCTGGTACTACTCCCAGATATCAGATGTTTGTTCAGATAGTTGTTTTAGAAAAAAGAAGAACTCTTCTGAGAAGATGGCGATGGAGTGAGACAGGTCTCAAGAGGCGCTGTGAGCTTAATGCAAATCAGCCATGGAAGCAGATTTTTGATAGAAGAAAAAGGCAACAAAAGGGTGAAAACTGCTGTGAAAACTGGAATACAGCTGAGCAGAATCCAAAAGGCCGACCAGGGAGAGCAAAGAAGCCCATCACCGCGGCCACGGCACCAAGCCGCTGAGTGGCTGCCGCCATTGAGCCGGCCCCCCGCTTGGGGTCTACTAAGAAAGAAATATAGAAACCTCTGCATCCCCACTGACCAGAGGTGGAGTGAGCGACTCCTGAACTCCTCATCCTAGCCAGGCAGCATTTCGAGGCACCTTCAACAGAGAACAGAAAGTGTGGTAGGACCAGCTTAAGCCCATGCAGGACCATCCCAGCACACCTCTCTCCACAGAGCCAAAGCAGAGATAACTACACTCCAAAGCTTGAATCAAAACTGCCTGCTGCAGAAGCAGCTTCTTGAAGGAAGGAAGAAGCAAAGCAGTGTAAAAGTGAGAAAATAAATGAGCAGTTGGTCTGAATCTAAGGAGCAGACCAGGGAGAACTGGGGAGCTGGCGCATGCACGGCAGTAACAGCTGCCATCTTGTCGACCGCCCACAGCAGCAGAAAGAAGGTAGCCAAAAGATCTGCAGAGGCCAAAGCAGGTGTGTTCTTACAAACTTGCAGGGATTTTTATTTTGCTTCTTGCTGACGTTTCTTGTTTTCTGGGGTTTTTGCTTTGTTTTGTTCCATTTTTACTCTGTTTTCACTTTGCATTGCTTCGATTTATGTATGTTTGTTCAGAGGATTGGTTGCTTTTTAGCTTTTGCTAGATCCTAGAAGTCAACACTTGAAACCCACCAAAGACACCAATAGAGCAGACAGAAGAAATACCAGAGTAATTGCAACTCAATACAAGATACCGTAATTCACAGAGAAAATAAAAATAAGAAACCTACAAATTCAGGGAAAGCGTGCAAGAGCAGCAAAGTTATAAATTTAAGAACAGGGAAACCATGAGAAGGAGAAACACAAAAGAAACAATGAGTCAACACGACCCCACAATAACAGAACTCAATGACACTGATTGGCAGAGCTTACCAGGACAATTTAGATCTTTAATAGTAGAAGAGATACAAAACTTCCAGAAAGAATGCAGAGAGAGCTGGAAAGAAATAAAGGAACAAATAAACAAAGAATATGAGACCATGAGCAGGAATCATAGCGAAGCCTTGAGGGAAGTGAAAGATGTGAAAGAGGCAATAAGAGAAGTGAAGGCATCAATACAAACCATAAACATCAGATTAGACCATATGGAAAACAGAATATCACTCCTAGAAGATGACCATTCCAAAAATGAATCCATTATACATAATCTAGAAAAAAAATTTGACAGTATGAATCCGACATCGATGAGATCGGGGCCAATTTTAAAAGAGCTAATCTAAGAATAATAGGCATAGAAGAGGGATTAGAAGTTGAAACTAATGGAATAAACAACCTTTTCAAAGAAGTAATATCAGAGAATTTTCCAAACATAGAAAGAGAAATTGGCACACAGGTGCAGGAAACATATAGAACCCCCTTCAGACAAGACCAAAGAAGAGGTTCACCACGCCACATAATGATCAAGATGACTAATGTAGAAGCTAAGGAAAGAATCCTAAAGGCAACAAAAGTTAAAGGTCAAGTGACATTTAGAGGCAAACCAATTAGAATCACTCCAGACCTCCCAAACCAAGTCGTGAAAGCCAGGAGGGGCTGGAGTAACATATTCCAAACTTTGAAAGAAAATAACTTGCAGCCAAGATTCTCCTACCCAGCAAAACCCTCTCTCGCTCAAAATTGACGGGGATATAAAAACATTCCATGAAAAACAGAAACTGAAAGCATTCATATCTTCCAAACCAGCACTAGAGAAAATACTCAAAGAGATTAACTACAAAGAAGATCTAACAAGTAAGCGCCAGAACCAGAGAAACAATAATTTCCAGGAAGCAAGCAACTAAGCAAAGAAGAACAAACACTACTGCAAACAGAAGTAAAAACCCAAAATGTTAGGAATTAAAAATCATCTCTCAGTACTCACACTGAATATAAATGGTCTCAACTCCCCAATAAAAAGGCACAAGGTAGCAAAATGGATCAAAACCCAGAATCCATCTATATGCTGCCTGCAAGAAATGCACCTTAAATACAAAGACTCCCACAAACTAAAGGTAAAGGGCTGGAGTAAGGTAATTCATGCCAATGGAACTTGAAGACAAGCAGGAGTAGCAACTATGATACTGGATAAATTAGATTTCAAGACTAAACTCATCAAAAGAGACAAAGAAGGTCACTTTTTACTAGTAAGAGGAACAATACAGCAAGATGAAATAACAATTATCAACATCTATGCCCTAAACATAGGTACAGCCACTTTCATAAAACAAACTCAACATGATAAAAAAATCACACATAGATCCCAATACACTAATACTAGGAGACTTCAATACACCTCTCACATCACTAGGCCAATCTTCAAAAAAAAAGGTCAGTAAAGATGCTTCAGACCTAAATAATACCATAAACCAAATGGACCTGTTAGACACATACAGAATATTTCACCCAACTACAGATGAATTCACATTTTTCTCAGCAGCGCATGGAACCTTCTCCAAAATACACCACATTCTGGGCCACAAAGAGAGCACTGGCAAATTCAAAAAATGTAACATAATTCCCTGCATCTTTTCAGAACACAATGGAGTGAAACTAGAAATCAACTCTAAGAAGACTCAGAGTAACCATGTAAAAACATAAAGACTGAACACCACATTGCTGAATGAGGAATGGGTCATAGAAGAAGTAAGGGGGGAAATTAAAAAATTCCTAGAAACCAATGAAAACAGAGACACAACATATCAAAACCTCTGGGACACCTTAAAAGCAGTACTAAGAGGAAAATTTATGGCACTGAGTGCCCACATAAGAAGAATGGAAACTCACCAAACAAATGACCTAATGACACAGCTCAAAGCCCTTGAACAAGAAGAACAGTCCAACCCCAAAGCCAGTAGAAGATAGGAAATCATGAAAATTAGAGCAGAAATTAATGAAATAGAGAATTAAAAAACAATATAGAAAATCAACAAAACCAAAAGCTGGTTTCTAGAAAATATAAACAAGGTAGATAAACCATAGGCCAACCTAACCAAAAGAAACATAGAATCTACCCAAATTACCAAAATAAGAGATGAAAAAGGTGATTTTACCACCAACAGTGCAGAAATACAGAGGATCATCAGAAACTATTTTGAAAAACTATACTCCAACAAAATGGAAAATCTGGAAGAAATTGACAATTTTTTAGATACATACAACCCTCCTAAATTGAGTCAAGAAGATATAGAAAACGTAAACCAACCAATAAAAATCAAAGAAATAGAAACAGCAATAAAAAGTTTACCATCAAGCAAAAGCCCAGGGCCAGATGGTTTCCCAAGTGAATTTTATAAAACATTTATGGAATAACTAATCCCAATATTCCGCAAACTATTCTGTGAAATTGAAAGAAACGGGACCCTCCCAAACACCTTCTATGAAGCCAATATCACATTAATACCAAAGCCAAATAAAGACAGCTAGAGAAAAGAAAACTATAGGCCTATATCACTGATGAACCTAGATGTAAAACTGCTAAACAAAATATGTGGATTCAAAACGATATCAAGATAATTACCCACAATGACCAAGTGGGGTTCATCCCAGGGATGCAAGGCTGGTTCAACATATGAAAAACAATCCATGTAATTCACCACATAAACAGAATCAAAGATGAAAATCACATGATTATCTCAATTGATGCCGAAAAAGCATTTGACAAGATCCAACACCCATTCATGCTAAAAGTACTGCAGAGAATCGGAATAGAAGGAACATACCTCAAAATCATAGAGGCAATATACAGTAGACCTACAGCCAGTATCATATTAAATGGAGAAAAACTGCAAGAGTTCCCACTAAAAACAGGAACAAGACAAGGATGTCCATTATCACCTCTTCTGTTCAACACAGTACTTGAGACTCTAGACAGAGCAATAAGGCAAGAGAAAGAAATCAAGGGAGTAAAAATAGGAAAAGAAGAACTAAAACTATCCTTCTTTGCAGTTGACAATTTATAGAACTGTTCAACAAATTCAGCAAAGTGTCTGGATACAAAATCAATCTTAAAAAATCAGAAGCTTTTCTCTACACTAACCATAAAACCACTTAAAAAGAAATCCAGAAAACAATTCCACTCACAATAACACCATGAAAATAAAATACTTAGGGATAAACCTAACCAAAGAGGTAAAAGACCGCTATAAGGAAAATTACAAAAAGCTGAAGAAAGAAATCAAGGAAGACCTTAGAAGATGGAAAAATCTACCATGCTCTTGGATAGGCAGAATAAATATCATCAAAATGGCCATCCTTCCAAAAAATAATCTACAAATTCAATGCAGTACCCATGAAATTCCCAAGGTCTCTCCTCACAGAAATAGAAAAATCAGCCCTTAAATTCATCTGGAAAAACAAAAAGCCCAGGATAGCCAAAGTAGTTCTTAGTAATAAGAACCATGCAGAAGGTATCACAATACCTGACTTCAAACTCTACTACAAAGCCACAGTAATAAAAACAGCATGGTATTGGCACAAAAACAGACACACAGACCAATCGAGCATAATAGAAGTTTCAGAAACAGACCCACGTGCTTACAGTCAACTAATTTTTGACAGAAGAGCCAAAAGCATACTCTGGAAAAAAGATAGCCTCTTTAACAATGGTTTTGGCAAAATTAGTTTACCTAACATGCAGGAAAATGGAAATAAACCCCACTTTCTCACCCTGCACAAGAGTCAATTCCAGGTGTATCAGAGACCTGGAAGTCAGGCCAGAGACCTTGCAGCTACTTGAAGAGGGCATAGGACCAACATTTCAACACATACGCAGGTAAAAACTTTCTCAACAAGACCCCAAAAGCACAAGAAACTCAAAGGAAGATCAATACATGGGATTGCATTAATCTAAAGAGCTTCTGTGCAGCAAAGGAAACTATCAAGAACCTCAACAGAGGAGACTTCCAGGAAGATGGTGACAGAGTGAGATGCGTCTCAAGAGGTGCTGTGAGATCAGTTCAAATCAGTCGTGGAACCAACTTTTTAAAGAAGAAAAAAGCAACAAAAGGGTGAAAAACGCTGTGAAAACTGGAAGGCAGCTGAGCAGAATCCGGGAGGCCGACCAGGGAGAGCAAAGAAGCCCATCTCCATGGCTGCGGAGCCACGCTGCTGAGCGGAAGCCGCCATTGAGCCAGCCCCTGGTGTGGAATCTACTAAAAAAGAAATATACAACAACCCTCTGCACCCCACCAGCCAGAGGCGGAGTGAGCGACTCCTGAACTCCCCATCCTAGCCAGGCGGCATTTCGAGGCACCTCCGACAGAGACCAGAACGCATGGTATGACCAGCTTAAGCCCATGCATGCCCATCCCAGCCCACCTCTCCCCACAGAGCCAGATCAGAGATAACTGCACTGCAGAGCTTGAATCAAAATGACTGCAGAGCAGCTTCTCGATGGAAGGAAGGAGAAAAAAAGCAGCTTAAAAGTGAGTAAAGAAATGGGCAGCTGATTGGAATCTAAGGAGCAGACCAGGGAGAACGAGGGAGCCAGCTTGTGCGCAGCAGGAGCAGCCGCCATCTTGTCGGCTGCCCACAGCAGCAGAAACCTACCCAAATATCTGGAGAGGCCAAACCAGGTATTTTCTTAGAAACTTGCAGGGATTTTTATCTTGCTTCTTGCTGACGGTCCTTGTTTTCTGGGGTTTTTTGCCTTGTTTTGTTCCGTTTTTACTGTTTTAACTTTGCATTGCTTTGATTTATGTATGTTTGTTCAGAGGAATGGTTGCTTTTTAGCTTTTGCTAGATTCTAGAAGTCAACAACTGAAACCCACCAAAGACACCAATAGAGCAGGCAGAAGAAATACCAGAGTAATTGCAACTCAGTACAAGACATCATTCACAGAGAGAAAATAAAAATAAGAAACCTATAAATTCAGAGAAAGTGTGCAAGAGCAGCAAAGTTATAAATTTAAGAAAAAGGAAACCATGGGAAGGAGAAATACCAAAGAAACAATGAGTCAACATGACCCTGAAACAACAGAACTCAATGACACTGAATGGCAGAGCTTAGCAGAAGGACAATTCAGATCCTTAATAATAGAAGCGATACAAAACTTCCAGAAAGAATGCAGAGAGAACTGGAAAGAAATAAAAGAACATATAAACAAAGAAACTGACACCCTGAGCAGGGAAATGAAGGATATGAAAAATGCAATAATAGAAGTGAAGGCATCAATACAAACTATAAACAATAGATTAGACCACATGGA
>PVLC010028914.1:0-20641 GCA_004027655.1 Graphiurus murinus
TTTTTTTTTTTTTTTTTTGCGGTACTGGGGATTGAACTCAGGGGCGTTCTACCTCCGAGCTACACCCCCAGCCCTATTTTTTTATTCTTTATTTTGAAACCGAGTCTCACTAAGTTGCGGAGTGCCTCACTAGGTAGCTGAGGCTGGCCGCGAACCCGGATCCTCTGGTCTCAGCCTCCCGAATGCTGGGATTACAAGCATGCGCCACCACGCCCGGCAACTCTAATGTTTTTTGACACTCACTAAAATTGTTTTACATGGCAGCAAATGATAAAGGATGTGTCACACTTCCCTATACCCTTTGGGACTTGAAATCCCAGCAGTGGACATGATGGAAATTTCTGGTCAGCCCAGTAGTTTTGCAGCAGTTCTTTTGTGCCTTGGTTTCTTGACAATATGCTCACTCATGCACAATTCTGGGATGTTACACATTTTAGGACAGGTTACATATATCCCATATGGATTTTTGTTTGTTTCTTTTTTCTTCATTTCTGCTTTAACTCTAATTAATTCTCTCCAAATCAGCATTTCTGAACTCTATCCTCTGACTACTTAGGTCAAAAGTCTTCACATTTCTGCTGGAGTTTCTAGTCACCATGTAGCACTAAAACTTAGAAAGCTCACCATGCAAAGGTTTTATAAACATAAATCTCACACAGCATGGTCCCCTCTTTCCAAGGAATTACCACCTACCCATTTTTAATGTTGTTCACTCTAAAAAAGAAAATTCTGCTTTTCAATCCATTTTTCATTCTAATTTATCTGTTGTTTACAATAGTCACTTGCAAAAAGAAATGTTAGTGTGATAAACACTACCCTGCTGTTATTAAAACCAGAACTTCAAGACTGAAAGTTTCTTTTACCTGGATACAATAATGGTAGTTTGCAAGTTTTAAGCAAGGTTAAAGTTTTAATTCTCATTGGTGATTGATACCAAGGGCATTCTACTACTGAGCTACACTCCACTCCTTATTTATTTATTTATTTATTTATTTATTTATTTATTTATTTACTTACTTACTTATTAGAAATGAGGTCTCTCCTAGGTACTGAAAGTATAAATGTGCACTATTGGGCCCAACCATTCTTAATATTTTACACATTAGCCAATTTAATCTCTAGAAGAACTCGGAAGATTATTCTATTATGGTTTCCATTTTGCAGAGTAAAAAAGCAGCCAACAACTTAAAAAAAAACAAAAACAAAGCAAAGCCAAGGAGCTTTTAAGTGATGGACTTTGTTTTATAATTTAGAAAAACTTCTTCATTGCCCACATTTGTGACCGTGTTCTATAGTATTGCTTATATATGCTACATCACTTAACCTTTATTTTTCCCCCAAATAATGTTATCCAAATGCTCTTTCACATCCTATTTACTCTTATAGAATTCCTTCCTTTTTCTTTAATGAAGAAAATAACTATTTTTCCTGTAATATTTACCTATAATGTCATTGCCCCTCACAACATTTCCTTCTCTGCATTTGTGCCCCTGATCTTTCTATTTATTGTTTGCATATTTGTTTTTAATATATTTATTGGAGAATCTACACCCTGTATTGTAACTGTTTGATTAGTTTATTGAACATATACTAATGAATGGAAATAAAGCTCTAGAGACAAAGCCATGAACAAACTTTTTCCTTTTATCTCTTAAATTCTAAAGGCTGATTTTTAATTAAAAAATAAAAATTTATACAAAAAATCAGTAGAAAGTAATTGAAATAGTAGAATGGAATTTATAGATTAGTGTTAGTTCTCACAGTTTAGAGTCTCTAGGCAAGTTGAACTAGAATCATCTTTGGGATAAATGGCTAAGAGAAGAATGGAGCTTTGACAAACTAGATTATGGATCAGAATATATTATTTTTTATTGGAAAAACACAAAGTCTCACTCATGCATATCAATGACATTCTCTTGGATAACATATATCTAAAAATATCTCCAATTAATAGTTCAAATATAAATATTTTATTATTATTATTATTATTATTATTATTATTATTATTATTATTATTAGCTGGACTGTTCTTAGAATCTGATACCAGTAGAAAATTACAATATCTGATTAGAGATTTTAAATCTTTAACTAATTTTTATCAAGTTATGGTCTTACTTGTAGAATGAAAAAAGTATTTCTTGACACTCAGAGATAAGGCTAGATTTGGGGCTATTATTAGGAAATCTAAGCTTGAAAAAACTCATTTTTTATGCGTTTGCCTGCTTCTATGTTCAGTGTCATGGTGAACTATTTCCTGCATGATATAATTAAAGCAATAATTCAGATTAATATTCTTTTAAAAATCAAATAGGGAGTGTCATTTTTAAGTAGAACTTACCAATGTTGGGTCAAACATTCTCTATTAAATATAAAGCTTTTGCCACAGAATGGGAGAAAAAATTTGCTAGCTACTCCTCTGATAGAGGAATAATATCTAGAATATACAGAGAATTCAAGAAACTCATAGCTAAGAAAACAACTAACCCAATCAAAAAATGGACAAGTGATCTAAATAGACACTTCACAAAAGAAGAAATACAAATGGCCAACAATTGTATGAGGAAATGTTCAACATCATTAGCAATCAGAGAGATGCAAATCAAAACTACCCTGAGATTTCACCTGACACCAATTAGACTGACAATCATCAAAAAAAAACAAAAAACAACAAATGTTGGCGAAGGTGTGGAGAGGTGGAAATCCTAATACATTGTTGGTGGGATTGCAGATTAGTGAAACCACTTTGGAAAACAGTATAGAGGATCCTCAGACAAATAGGAATGAACCTACATATAACCCAACAATATCATTTTTGTGTATCTACCCAAAAGAATAGAAAACAAACTATCAGACTGATGCATGTGTATCTATATTCATAGCTGCACAATTCACAATTGTCAAACTATGGAATCAGCCAAGATGTCCATCAACAGATGAATGGATTACAAAACTATGGAATATGTACACAATGGAATTTTACTCAGCCATAAAGAAGAACAAAATCATTTAATTTGCAGGGAAATGGATAGAACTGAAAAACATTGTGTTAAGTGAGATTAGTGAGTCAAAAAAAGTAAAAAATCAGATGCTCTCCCTAATAGATGGAAGCTAGGGAGAAAGGGGTCATAAGAGGGACTCCAGATGAAGGAGAAACTTTAGATAAGCAAAGAAGGTTACTTAACTGAAGGTGATGGGGGGGCACCCTAATGTACAGGATGTACTTTCACAAATATATCAAAGTCAATCACTAAACTGAACATGAGAAGGGAGGTGGGAGAGAGTGGGGCGGGAATTGGGGAAGAGTTAAATGAGAGATGTGTGCATGTATCTACCAGCTGTATCTCACAAAGATGTATGATTACAATGAGCCAATAAAAAAATAAAAAATTGACAAGGTAAATATTCAGATTGCATAATATTCTGTACTACAAAATCAAATGTGAACATAAGGCATATATTGTAACTATTTTTAATAGATAAAAATGACTAGAAGTTTAGTAGGAAAGTTTTGACTTTAGAGTCTATCATTTGTGTAAAGAAGCAAGAGTGGCCCTCCTAAATTTGAAAGAAGATATTTTCTACTTGCGTTATCTAAAACTGTTAAATTGGAAAGATATCAATACTGACTACTTTTCTCTTTGTGATTTTAATTAATTTACTTTCTGCTCATGTAAAAGATAAAAAATAAATTGTTTTTATGATTTAATATGATCACTGTCTTAAAAGAAGGCTGTCCTGGTTCCTTCTATAAAATTATTTTGGACAAGAACTGTTACTATTTGAAGATATTTAAATTTTTAGATTAAAAATGTTTAAATAGCAGTAAGATAATCAGCTAAAATTTCAACTTAATAAGAAGACAACTAGACGTGTCTCTGAACATTTTTCAAATAGAAAACAGTGATCAATTATTTTGTTTGAATAAAAAAAATCTAAAACAATCTACCAAGAAGAATAAGAAACTCAAGTAAACAGAATATATGGCAGTAGTGCAGAAACCAGATCAACATGTCTGTGTTTAAAATTCCACAGGTAATAAAAGGTTATAGAAGTCTTCAAGAACGTCTAATTCAACTTCTAATTTTGAAGATATGAGAATTGAGGAGGAGAAATGTTCATATCTCTGTCATTACCAGGATCACACTACTTATTTATGAGAAAAATGGAGCTAGGTATAAGGGCTTGTATGTAGACCAAGGATACTACTGACAAGATAAGAACCAACTTAAATCTAGGAGGCACAAATATTTGCTCCTAAATATTGAACCCTCAGAATATACATTGTGCTTTAATTTGTCCTTTGTGTCAGTTCAAATGAGAATACTGAAAATGCAAAGGATGTTTAGATTAAAAAAAAAATCATGATTATAGCACTATGTAAAGATTCTTTTTTAACAAATGACAATCAATTTATTAAAATTGCTGACTTAGACATCTACAGTGGTGACTTCAACTTCCACTCCTAGCTCAATACTGATTGAAGTAATCTGTTTAATAATCTCAGAAGGGTTGTGTGAGTCAATGAGTCACTTGTGGATTAAACGCATTACTACCAGTCTCACTAACTCATGTGGGAAAGGAGACAGGGGAAGAGGGGTGGGATGTGAAGAGAAATAAACAAAGAACTGTGCCCATGGATGTTTGTAACACTTTAAACCTCATTATGATGTCTAATTGCAATGCACTAATAAAATAACTTTAAAATGAAATAGCTCTTCTTGTCACACCTAGTGATGATGCAGACATAATGATGTACTGTAACATGTTTCTGGTGATGCAGGCATACACAAATCTACTGATCTGGCAATCATAGGAAGTGTAGCACATACTACTATCTATAGTAAATAATACTTGAAATGATAACAAATGAGTATGCTACTCATTTATGTGTCTACCATGCAACACTATCTACTGTTATTTCGCATGTACTTCTACTTTTAAAACAAGCTTACTATAAAACTCTATGCCCTATTATACTGGCAGCAGCCTGTTTACCCTGTTGCTTGAGTGCATCAGGAAATCTCCTTGAGTTATTGACCTATACCAGAAAGGTTTGTGAAAGTATACTCTATGACGGTCACACAAGAGAAAATCACCCAAGGACACATATCTCAGCACTTGTCCTTGTCATTAAGTGATACGACTACTATAGATAGATGATAGATAGATGATAGATAGATAGATAGAGAGATAGATATACATATACATATAGATGTATAGAGAGACATGTAGATATGTAGATAATTAATTCTTTACATCCAGATAAATACACATTTTTATAAAACACTATAGTTATATTCTTAAAACAGTAAATACTTATTAATATCTGCTCAATTATAGTAAGAGTAGCTTATTGGGCCCAATATACTCATCAAAACAGATTTAAGCAGCAAAATAATAGACCAATTTAGCTTTCTAGCTGAACATGGACAGCCAGAAAATCAAACCACAGGCCACTGAATATTCCTCAGAATCACTTTTCTCCTTGGTATTGCCGTGGTGACTCACAGAGCCCTTTTTTTTACCACCTCATCATATTAGCAACAGTACTTCCACACTCTTCTGGATATTAGCCATTACTTACACAGAACCAAAACAGGAAAAATACTATTGAATACTAAAAATACTATTGAAACGCAGAATTTTTCCTTCAAAATGGGTCAGGAAACACAATTCACCTTTTGGTAGGAATCAGTGCTGGAACTGTTCCTACTTGAGTGACATTAACATTATCTTTGATTGTGTTTATAATTAGATCTGTGTGCTATCCTGAGGTCCTACATCTGGTAAATTATCTTCTTGACTGAGCTAGATTCCTGTGTCAGCAAGGAGAACAGAAGGCACTCTGTGCCTGAGGGTGTATCATCTGGCCACTTGTCTTTGACCTGTGAACTCTTACCCAAGAGTGTCTTGTACTTCCATCAAGCTGCTCAACTGCGTTTTGTGCCCATTTGTGACCTTTGTTTAGTCACAAATATGAAAATTTTGTTAAAAAGGGCTCTTATCTATAATGTAACCAGACCATTTCTATGAATGACCAAGGTCATTTATAGAACTATTTGGCAAACTATCTTTGTGAATATCTCACTGATGGATATAAGGAAGGAATAATTTAAATGTATTTATGAATATTAAATAATATTTAAAGAAAATAGTTCTGATTTCTAAACTGTGTGTAGAAAATAAAGTATTTCTGTAACTCATCTTTAGTTTTAGAGCTTTGCCAATATTAGAGTGAAATCCTCAAGGAATTGATTATTTGTTTCCCTTATGTTAGAATTTATTAGTGAATGAATATGTTTATTTATATTTACACATGTCCATTGTCCATCCAAGATACAGTATTGAAAGTACTGCAAATTATAGTTTCTAGAATTATCCAATAAGTTTTGAACACAATAATTCATTCATAAGCATATCATGGTTCACTCAGTAACATCTGATTAAGGGACCCACTTAGTAGCTGCCATCAAATGAGCTCATGACAGAGTAGGAAATGGAAAATCTAATACATTTTTTAAAAAGCCTAGTGCTCAGTATCCTGCATTTTGGAAAGATTCTCTTCCGAACTATTCAAATATTCTGCAAAAGCAGAACCCTCACTGGGGTAGTAAAATTTCTTCATGTTTATATCTCCTTCAAAATCATGGATGAATTTGTACTCAGGAAGAGTCATTGAGAATAAAGTAAAGGTCATGTCTAGCCATCACATTTTTGAATCCTGACTCTTTGGTGGCTATTCATATAATGAATAGCTGCTGATGGCATTGAAATGTCAATTAGAAAGGATTAAAACACTCATTTTGCTAAGAACTTAAATTCAAAGTCAAAATAAACAATATACAATTCACTGAGAAAAATAAATGGATTGAAATATGATAATGAAACATATAACTTTAAATGAATACCTATTTATGCAGTTCTTCCTATCAAATTATAGTCAGTCTTTTGTTAGTAACCCTGTGATTAGCTAGACTCAGGATATATTTTTGAACATCAACTATAGTCAGGTACTCTGCAAGGTAAAGCTGAAATTTGGTCATGAAATATTAACTGTAAATTGTATAAAGAAATTTCCGTTAGAACAAAAATCCCTTTGCCCTCATGGAGGATACATGGGTAAATTTAGATTAATCATCTAAAGGCCAATTATTTATAAAAGACAGAGAAGCTAATAAGAAGATCAACAGTAGATAATAGATATCAGAACAGGAGAATATGCTAAAATCTCACACCTAAACTTCCTGTAATCACTACATTGATCCTGAAGAAAAGTGATGACTGGCTTTGGAAACTTGGTTATTGTGGGTCAAACATTGTTGAGAATATATACTTTAAATCTTATAGACATTACTCCACTCAATAAGGTCATTACCCTAATTTCTTAAAATTTAAAAGGGCCATATTGTATGATTCTTCCACAGGAAAAATCAAATTTAGTGGGAAAAAACAAAAGGAAAGGATAACATAATCTAACATGACTTTAAAGGTTTTCTGTACTTTGTGGTCTATTGATAACTGATATTGAAGATGGAAATATTACTTTTATGTGTGTTAACTTTGACAATTGACACCAGTAGTAGATCAGGTGATGGTGAAATTTTTATAGGTATTATTTAATTAAAAACAGGTGGTACTTGAAATTTTATTCACAATTGAAAATTTAAATTTCCATAGCTCCTGCATTATTAGTATATAACATTCAGAAAGTATCTATTATTTCTATTAAAGTTCTTATTCCTCTAGTTGCATCAGTAATAAGAATGAAAATAGTTTCCTTCCTAGGACACTCAAAGATAGAAACTAATAAATCTAGAAAATGTTTTTTGAAAACATGGTAAATAAAGCATATAGTTGATCCATTGGGGCTTTTTAAATAATTTTATTGAAGTAATACAATTAAACATTATAGTGAGAATCAAAGAGTTACATTTATATATACACACAACTTCTCTCAGTATGGTTCTCTCCTAACCCATCCTACTACCCCCAATATCTCTTCCTATACATACTAGTAAAGTTGTTAGTAATATCTTCACATAGGAACATAATGTTGTTTTGTCTGTTTTAGTTGCAATCACCAGTTGACTGAAGCAGGTTTCAGATTATCCAGATTCACAACAGGGTGCATTCACTCTATGTTAAGTCCTTTGGTGTCTTTATTTATATATAGTAATCACAAGCAATTTTGCTTTAAAAGCCATTCTTTTAACTCTAGGCTACCTGGAAACAATCTTTTATTCTCTTTAAATCTATGAGCAAAAATGTACCATGTTGTTTGAAATCTGGGCCACCATTTGATATAACAGATATATTATGATATAGTACCTATGAAATAACAGAATCTAAGTTTCAACTAGACATGTCCTAATAGTATTGAGGAAACTTAGGCCCTGTATGGCAACTACATGGAGAACTAGGCATCTCATAACCATCTGTCATGCACATGTGTTAAATAGATCAATCAAGGCAATGAGTAACCTTTGACCAGATCAATAATAGCTCTACCAAATAGTGGTATCTCCATATCTGCAGTGATTATGAGAATCTTGTCCTTGTAATTCAAGCATCACCTAAGATTAGTATAAACCTTAACAACAAGCTGCTTAACCAAGATGTGTGATGACATCACACTGACCAAGGAAATGACTGCATTGGGTATAACTTATGTGGATCCTCTAGGCTAGCACTAGGGCAAAAAATAAAGATACATGATTAATCTTTCCTTCAAAAATATATTCTAGGACTCGGCTCTACACATATAAAATTGAAAGTCACCTGATCTAAAGCCTCAGCTCTTCAGAGAACATAGGTTAATAACTAGGATCATGTCATGATTACATGATTCTCATCTCTCTATCTAATATCACAAATTCATGGAGTTTGAGATTCCTCATTCCTGAGTGGGAGAAAATACTGCCATCCATGGTATATAAAAGTATAAATGTATTATGACAATGATTGATAACTCTCTGTGTTATAGCACAATATAGATTTAGAAAAATCACACAAAAGTTGATTACCCAGACAGTAGAATAGACATAAGAGGAGATGACATATTCTTCCTGATGATTTTCCATATAATTTCTCTACATGGGATATCTCCCATATGTTTGAATATCCATCGGTAGGTTTATCGTAATTTAATGAAGTTATTGTTAACATTATAAAGAAACATCAAATTTTCTTCTAAAATTAATTATTCAAAAAGATAGTTGGATATGATGGTGGATGCCTATAATCCTAGTACTTGGGAAGCTCAGACAAAAGGATCGCAGGTTCGAGGCCAACCTCAGAAACTTAGTGAGACCTTCAGCCACTTAGAGAGACTCTCTTTTAAAATATTTTAAAAAGGTGCTGGAGAGAGAGGGGTTGTAGAGGTGGAATTCCCCTCGGTTCAGTACACAGTATCAAATGAGAGAGACAGAGAGAGAGAGAGAGAGAGAGAGAGAGATTCATTCTGAAAGACAAAAATTTAATTAAAAGACTCTGAAAATCTAAAAATTAGAGAGTGGCAAGTTTTAAGACTTAACTGCTTTTGTTATAGAAGAAAATTTCCTCAGCTCATTTAACTGTAGCTTGTCATATGCCCACTCTGGAATTATCAGGTTGCCCTGCAGCAAAGAATGAGAACCATCATACCAAAACAGAGGAACTTTAACAGCTGTTAAACCAGATTACCTGTTCCCATTTAAGAACCCAGGGGAAAATAAAATGAAACATCCCAGAATTAAATTGAAAAAAATCTTAAGTCTGTGAACTCATTTTGCTCCTGTGATCTTTTTTGGCAAAAACCAAGCAATATCAAGGTATATTAATTGAATTGCTTTAAAATAAAGCAAGAGAAATAATTCAAAGCTGTATAACATGTTTTTAATAAGACACTGTTGTCATAAGATACATTTGATTTTCCAAAATGATTGCTGGAAACTTGGGGTTGGTTATAACAATCAGTTAACATGTGTGCAGCATGTTCCTTCTGCAAACTCAGATCCTGAAGAATGAAGCTAGTATCTATTCTTTCATTAGACAAGAGAAAGTCAAGAATATTCTAGATACCAGCACCACCTAACATCATAGGCCCAAATTTTCTGAAAACATAGGTTACTGTGGTACAATTGAGGCATTTTTTAACTCACAGACTATATTTCTTCAGGCACTTTGAGCAGTCAAGTCTAGAGATGTCAATATAGATCCATCTTACCCAAATAGGGTCTTTCTATTGATTTTTATAGCAAATAATCAAGTAAGACAAACATAAGTTTTGATAAGTTTTGGCATTTGGGAAGCATATAGTTTTTTGAATATCTTTTCTCAGAAATTGGATAGCAAGGTCACATGGTGATTTTATTTTTAATTTTTAGAGGAACTTTTATATCATTTTCCATAGCATTACACCACTTTACATTCATACAAGGAGTGTACAAGGGTTTCAATTTCTCCATCTCCTCATCAATATTATGTTTTCTTTTTCCAAGCCATCTAAACAGGTGTGAAATTATATCTCTTTTATTGCAGGATAAAAGTAACTTTTATTATTTTTAATGAAAAAGAAATAGGTAGTCCTATTCTGTCAGCCTAGTCCTGTCCTCAGTCTGACAATTGTCATCTTGTTTCATTCATATTTTCCTTCTTTCTGTATTTTTTCTTTTTTTATGGGTGGATGGTAATCATTCATCTTGGTGTAGTTCAGGGTTATAGAGGCATACATACATGCAGCACTCACTGCGCCCTCCCCCAGTTCCCACCCCACTTCCTCTCCCTGCCCACCTTCCCATGCTCAGCACAATGACTGACTTTGATGAATTTGTGTATGTACCTCATGTCCATTAAAGTGTTTCCCTCTTCAAGTCTTCCTCCCGTCTCCCATCTCCCTCAGTTAGATCCCCTCCTTCAGTCCAGAAAGGTTTTGCCTCCTTTGTATGGAGTCCCTCCTGTGCCCTAATTTCTCCCTAACTTCTGCATGTGAGGGAGAACATCTGACTCTTCATTTTCTGGATCTATTATCACGTAGAATAATATTCTCCAGTTCCAACCATTTCCCTGCAAATGGCATAATTTTGTTCTTCTTCATGGCTAAAAAAATTCCATGTGTATATGTGTCATAATGTTGTAATCCATTCATCTGTTGAAGGACATCTTGGCTAGTTCCATCATGTGGCGATTATGAGTTGTGCAACTATAAACCTAGATATCGATGCATTGTTATGGTAGTCTGGTTTCTGGGGATTGAACTCCGGGGCATTCTACCTCCGAGCTATACCCCCAGCCCTGTTTTTTATTCTTTATTTTGAAACCGAGTCTCACTAAGTTGCGGAGTGCCTCACTAGGTAGCTGAGGCTGGCCGCGAACCCGGATCCTCCGGTCTCAGCCTCCCGAATGCTGGGATTACAAGCGTGCACCACCACACCCGGCTTGGTTTCAATTGTTTTGGATCGATACCCAAGAGCAGTCTAGCTAGATCATATAGTAGAAGATATTTATTAGCTACTCCTCTAATAGTGGACTTATATCAATAAAATAACAAAAACTCAAGAAACTCACCAACAAAATATAAATAACGCAATCAAAAACTGTGCAAGTGAACTAAATAGACACTTCCCAAAAGAAGAAACACAAATGGCCAATAAATATATGAAAAAAATGTTCAACATCATTACCATGCAGACAGATGCAAGTCAAAGCTACCATGAGGTTATATCTCAGTGTGGCTTTGATTCACAGTTCCCTTATGATTAGTGATATAGAGCACATTTCCATATACATGTTAGGTTTTTTTATATCTTCATTGAAGGAATAGCTATTCAAGTCCATTGCCCATAGCTGTACATGATTATTTACTTATTCATTTTGGCATTGAGTTTTAGGAGGTATTTATATGTATTTTGGATATTAACCTCTTACTATATCTATCGTTTGCAGATATTTTTCTTCCATTTTTTTTTTTTTTTCCCGGTACTGGGGATTGAACTCAGGGGCATTCTATCTCCGAGCTATACCCCCAGCCCTATTTTTTTTATTCTTTATTTTGAAACAGGGTCTCACTAAGTTGCCGAGTGCCTCACTAGGTAGCTGAGGCTAGCCTCGAACCTGGATCCTCCTGTCTCAGCCTCCCGAATGCTGGGATTACAAGCGTGCACCACCACGTCCAGCTTGCTCTTCCAATTTTTAGGTTGTCTTTTCCCTGTGTTGATTATTTCCTTTACTGAACAGAAACCTTTAGTCTGATGTCATCCCACTTGTCTATTTATGCTGCTTGTTCTTTTGGTGCCATATCCAAGAAATAATTGCCAAGTTCAATGTCATGAAAACTGTGCCCTATTTTTTCTTCTAAGAGTTGTGTAGTCTCATGTATTCCTTATATTGAGTCTTTAATCCTTTTTAAAAAAGAATTAACTTTTGTGTGTGGTGTAAGATAAGGGTACAGTTTTATTTGCCTAAATGTTAATATCCAGCATCACTTGATAAGATGCTATCTTTTCTTCATTTTGTATTCTTTTCTTGGCACCATTGTTGAAGATAAGTTGTCCATATACATGTTAGTTTATTTCCGGGATCTCTGTTGTGTTCCACTTTTCAGTGTGTGTGTTTTAATGCCTATACCATACTGTTTTAATTACCATAGCTTTGTGATATATTTTGAAATTATGAAGTATTATACATCCAGCATCATTCTTTTTCAAGACTGCTTTGATAATTTGGGGTCTTTTGTGGTTCTATAGAATTGAAGTCAGTCTCTTGAAGATATTCTTCATTCCCATGTTTTTGCAGCATTATTCATAATTAATAAGATATATAAACAACCTAAGTGTCCACTGACAGATGAACAAATAATGAAAATGTGGTATATGCATATAATGGAATATTCTTTAGAGTTACAAAAGAATGAAATTCTGTCAAATATGACAACATGGATAAATCTAGAGAACATTCTGCTAAATTAAGTAAACCAATCTTAGACAGACAAGTATGTCATATTTTATGAGCTATCAAAAAAAGTGAAATTCATGAAAATGGAGAGTATAATTATAATTAGCAGGGGAAGGGGGAGTAGGCAATGGACATCTACTATCTAATGTGCATAAAGTATTAGTTTTACAAAATGAGTAAGTTGTAGTAGAAATCTGCTATATAACATCGAAACTATATCTAACAACATTATATTGTGTTTTTTTTTTTTTTTTTCAGTACTGGGTATTGAACCCAGGGGCATTCTTCCTCCAAGCTACACCCCCATCCTATTTTTTTATTTTTTATTTTGAAACAGGTTCTCACTAAGTTGCAGAGGGCCTCACTAAATAGCTGAGGATGGCTGTGAACCCAGATCCTCCCATCTCAGTCTTTTGTGCTATTATTTTGAGTGTAGATCTAATTTAAGAAAGCATAGGTCTAATGTTCTTATATTTATTTAAAGAATGAGACAGATAAAGAAAGAGGGAATTCATTATTTCTTAGAGTCCTCCAAAAAAACAAAGCAGAAAGGTATAATGAATAATAGTTTATATTTGAAAGAGATGATTCTGTTTTTATTTATCTATTCATTTAGATATTGGATATTCATCTACTATTGGAGATTTAACCCAGGAGCATCCTACCTCTGAGCTAAACCTTGAGTCCTTTTTAATTTTTATTTTGAAATAAAGTTGTTTTTATTCATTTATCCTCCTCTTTAAATTCACCACAAAATAATAAGTAACATTTATGTTCCACGTACTATGAAGCAGTTGTGTTTGATTATCCACATTTTTGAAGTGAATAAACTGAGACATGATTTATTCAGTTACACATCTAGAAAGTGACAGATATGGGATTTGGACACAAGTAGTCTACTTGTATACTCTATATCTTGAGATCTTGTAGTATGGAAGTTCAGTAAGTCAGCTAGAAATAAATTAATTTTGATCAATAAGAACTTTCACATGCATCAGCAATACCTAGTTTAAATTTTATTAGGAATAGCTCTGTTTTAGATAAAAATTGTAAATATATAGGAATCTATTTATTTGCATGTTCAAGACTTATGACTACAATATAAAATTTTACCTAACTCCATAAGTATTTAAATCAATGGAGGTTAATGCTATTTCTGGATAGAAAACTCAAATTTAAAAGTGACAATTTCATATATAAATTCAATGTAATAAACTTTATAATTTGAATTTTTTAAAAAGAGTTAAATTTTTCTAAATTTATTTAAAAAAATACAAAAAGAGTTAAAGTGAAAAGCAAAAACCATGACAATGAAGAATTAGTAGAGATGAACTCATGGGTTTCTGTCCGTAGGAAGCTCAAGTAATCCACAAAGTGAAGTCTTGCCTCAGGAACAAACTTTTGGAAACAACCCAGAAACAGATAGCTCTATAAATACCAATGGAAAAAGCATATTATTTTAATATGTGGAGAAAAATGTAGCTCATTCATTGTATCAATAAGTTAGTACTTACTATTGATTTAAGAAACTAAATGATAGAACAAAAAGGCATGTATTTCTTACAATCTCTTATGAGATAAGATATTGCACTATTTTACAGTTTTTATATTTTTCTTTTCCTTCAAAGAAATGTTTGAAGAAAGATAACAAAGCTAGTCATTCTTCAGATTTTTAAAGACCCAGTACAAAATAATTTGTCTTTATTTGATCAAATGAAGACAAAGAAATAATGTAGGAGGATTTAAAAAAAAATCTTTTGGCTTTCTACCACTGTGTAAAAAAAAAAAATGATGCTTCATAGTATTTAGCCATCTGTATGGTTGTCTCTGGGTGAATTCCAAAGCTAAAATTAATGAGTGTTGAATTATCTGTCAGAGGGAGATCATATTGATTATGCCACATAACTGAAAACTATCACACCAAAGTTTTTAAAGCTGAAAATAAAATAATTATATAGTTCCTTACTGAAGATTATTCAAAACTTGTTTTGCATTTCAATCAATTACATGGCTGAAAGAAATCTTTCATTGTTCTCTCACAACAATTTTTTAACTTAAAAAGAAATTTTAGTATTTGAAAAAATGTCAAGACTGACTCACATAAATAGCTCTGTCATTTCTTAGCCTGGTCAGAATCTCAATCTGTTTGCTACCTAAATTTTCTGAAACATATTTCTGTAATTACATACTATCATTACTTCAGTTTTTCAACCACCCCCTTTTTTAATAAAAGTACAATTTGTTCACTGAATTATTTTCATTTTAAATGAAACATAAAGTACACTGAATTTTTTTGAAAATATATTCAGTAGATCTCTAGTATTTCACATTTCTCTTTCATGTGAGAGGAGCTATTGTTTTATGTCTTTTTGACTTTAGAAGAATATACTTTTCTTCTTCAATCATGCAAGTAATAAATCATAAGTGAATAATATTATAATGTGTTTCAATTTTCAAACACAGGGAAAGAGAAGGTAAAATTTCCCTAAATGTCAAAAGGCATTCATATTCCAAGCAAATTTCAAGTATTATATATCATATAAATGGAAACAAATAAAGCCTAAGGAATAGATTGAGTACAAACAAAACTACCAAAATTATGCCACTTTCCTTTTGGATTATTAGGTTGTTTTCTATGAGTATGACCAATGTTGGGCCATTCCATTAGGTCACATCAACTAAAACAGTTGTTTAAGCCGGGCGTGGTGGCGCACGCTTGTAATCCCAGCATTTGGGAGGCTGAGACCGGAGGATCCAGGTTCGCAGCCAGCCTCAGCTACCTAGTGAGGCACTCCCCAACTTAGTGAGACTCGGTTTCAAAATAAAGAATAAAAAATAGGGCTGGGGTATAGCTCGGAGGTAGAATGCCCCTGAGTTCAATCCCCAGTACCGCCAAAAAAAAAAAAAAACAGTTGTTTTGCTGTTAATAAATATTGCAAATATGTGTGAGACCATATACCCTATGTTCCATAAAATATGTAGTGTCTTAACTAAAGGTGATGGGCGGAGAGGGAACACTCTAATAAACATGATGTGCTTTAACAAACATATCAAATTCAATCACTAAACTGAACTTGAGAAGGAGGGAGGAGGAAGGAGTGTGGTGGGAATTGGGGAAGGGTTAAATGAGAAATGTGTGGATGTATTCCTTTACCAACCTGTACCTAACAAAGATGTATGATTAAAAATGCACCAATAAAAAATAAATAAAGTAAAATGCAAAAAAAAAGTACATGTAGATCCAGGCATAGTGTCACATGCTTATAATTTCAGTACTTGGGAGGCTGAGACAGGAGGATCACAGGTTAGCGGCCAGCTGCAGCAATTGTGAGGCCCTCCACAACTTAGTGAGAACCTGTTTCAAAATAAAGAAAAAAAAATAGGGCTAGGGGTGTAGCTCAGAGGTAGAATGCCCCTGGGTTCCATCCCCAGTACCCCCACAACACACACAGATTACATATAATAAGTGGTCTCTACAATAATGTGTGTATGTGTGTGTGTGTATGTTTGTTTGTGTGTGTGTGTGTGTGTGTGTGTGTGTGTGTGTGTTACTAAGGATTGAATCCTGGAGCACTCTACCATTGTGCTACATCACCAGCCCTATTTTATTTTACTTTATTTTATTATAAGACAGAGTCTTGCTAAGTTGTCCTGGCTGGCCTTCAACTTGTGATCCTCCTGTGCCTGTCCCATAGGTACTAGGATTATAAGCATGTGCCACCATGCCCAGCACTACCATAATTTTTTATTTAGTTAGTTTCTAAGTTTTAATTACCAAAAATGTTTATTAAATATTTCCAATATGCCTGACAGTGTTCTAGACCTTAGGAATGCCAAAACATCATTTGACAAAAATTCCTGACCTCTTGAACAAAAATATATGTTGCAAATCAGAGCATCTAATATGATGTCTTAGTAAACTTATATGTGTTTCTCCTGATAAGACTATAAACTTCTTACAAGCAAGGAATGTGTTATTGCCCATATATGCTCAATAAACATTTAATACATTCATGAATACAATTTATTTATTTTAAAAGAGGCCTTACATAGATCAAAAGCAAGACCAGCCCCATAGAAGATGAATCAGCACTGCTGCTACTTGCTAGAGACTTGCTTGCTTAACTGAACATGACTGGAACTCTCTAACCCTCTATTTTTCACCTGAAAAATAAAGATCATAATACTTATTACACAGAATTATAGATGTTATTAAAATAAATAATAGTGGCAAATTGACATAATGGACCTTCAGGAATAATACCCATCTTCTCTGGTATTTCTTTTTATGTTGCTTGATAGCTTATTTTTTGCAGTGGCCTGTTCACAAGTTTATTTATTCATATTCAATATTCCTTTTATGCATTTGCACAATGTATATTCTGAAATAAACACTAAAATGCAATTACTGTAATAATGTATAATTTCATATTACTTCTAACCCATTAGTAATACAGGTGGAACCATGTATGGTGACAAAAGTTTTCTTATACTAAATACCTTATTGGGACCCTGTAATAAATAAAAGAAAAAATGGCATGAATTTTAACTCCTGAGGAAACACTGGACCCTCTATTACACTCATATGTACATTCACATTTGACTGAAAAAAAACAAAACAAAATAAAACAAAAACAAAAACCAGAATCACTCCTGGTGGATTTCCTGCATTTCTTGGTCCCACATCATTTTTGCAAAAATGTCAAAGAACACAAAATGTTAGCAGCTATCACAGTCCCTAACACAAAACCATGTATTTTGAGGACCTCAGTATGTGTTTTTTCAATTAGAAATAGTCTGAAATTTCTAACTGAAACTAAACCTGAAGTTATTCTGATGAGCTGCTTTGATTGATTTCTAAAAAATAGGCCCATTGGAGTAGTCAAATAAGTTGAAAATAACTTACTCCAGGAGAATCAGAAAGCAGAGACTGTAGTAAAACTATAGAAAGAAAAAAAAATAATTTTTTTAAATATTTTTATTAAACCACTTTTCTGCCTACTGAATAGATGCCTTGTTTACTAGATATAAATATCTTTTCTAATTTTTTAATATTAAGGAAAGGAACTAACGATTAGACCTTTATTCTGTCTGTTCATCTATCTGATTTATTCATCCATTCTGCAGAGCATATAAGAAGATTCCTGTCCAATCAGAACACATTATAATGACTAGCATACTGCATCCAGCTGACAAATGGAGCGTAGAAGAAGTTAATAGAGAGAACCATTGATAGAATAGCTTGATTTACCTCCTGAATCATCCTCTGCTGCTAAGAATGATCTTTGCCCCCAGTTTAGAACTAAACCAAGTCAAGGCTTTCCACAGTAAGGTCAGCTAATCTCAAAAGAGCAAAGCAAGTATTCAATCTATTCTGTATCTCTTCCAACTGGTCTATACAATAACCCTCCTCTACCCACATTACTTGGCATCAACATCCGATACTTGTATTCCATAGTCTTGCCCTTTCTACTTTCACTCACTTGGTTACTATATCGTTAGCAATTTAAGTAGAGAACCATTATGAATCCATAGAGCCAGGAGAGGAGCTAAAAATACATTTTAACTCAGTGAATGTAACTAAGTGGAATGGAAAAATAGCAATAATAGTATGTCAGGAATTAGGCAGATTTGACGCAATTCACAGAGATAATTATTTGTCCAGTTTAAAAGGAGCTATAGTTACTCTAGCATTTTTTTTTTACTGAATTTAATTTCTAGCTAGTACAGAATAAAGGAAGTGAAATACTTATCCTAGCTGAAATTCAATTAAATTTCTCATTTCAATCAAAGAGCACCCTACACATTTTTGAATGGATAAAAGCTTAATGTTCTAAATTTGAAGTATACTCTGTTATGTAAAAAGTTCTATTGTTAGAAAGATGCAAACTTCAAAGAATGGTGTAAAACGTTAATAATGGGGACTTTGTAGTACAGAGCAATATATTTTATCAAAATCATATCAATTTAGATCCCCAATCAGGAATATAATGAAAGTTAGACAGCTTTAAATAAGAATCTACCTACATTCAAAGGGTAGAGGAGGAATCTCTAGTGAGAGACTAGAGAGAGAGAGAGACAGAGAGAGAGAGAGAGAGAGAGAGAGAGAGAGAGAAGCCACTGCAAATGCAAATCATACCAAAAGCAAAATTAAAGTGCTGGACAAATATTAGGAAAAATAGCTGACTTAGAAATGTCTCTCTATGTCATTAGAAAAGCATATGAAAATTTCTTTGGAGGAAATATCTCTATTTTTCTGAGGGTTTTTTAGATAATCATATTCAAATTCCCATTATGACATCCACTACTTCTGAGATATTGAGTAAAATTTTCTTACAATAAAATTGAAAAAGAATATATTGCTCAAAAAAAATTGTAAGGTTAGGAGGAGGATCCAAGATGGCAACTGAGTGAACCGTCTTTTCACAAACGCGGTGATTTGGATCTAAATTTACCATAAAAAGATCTTTTCAACAGAAGGAAAAAAGCGAAATTTGAACCACAAACAAATAAAGAAGATCAAGAAAGCAGAGCGGGGACAAGAAAAGACACCATCGCGCAGTGATCCGCGCTCTGCGCATCGCGCTCCGCCGGCCCCCCGCCGGCCCGGCTCTGCCGGGGCAGGCAGCAGCCGGGCTCTGCACCGAGGAGGTAGGCTGTGGAAGGGCAGGACCAGGAGCCTTGGGGGCCACCCAGACGCTGGGAACGGCGGGCCCCGGGACACAGCACCCCCGGCACCCCGCGCCGCACCCAGGCGGAGACCAGAACCGTGGGGCATACAGCATGGGCACCCGCGGGACTGGGGTCTGTCCCGGCGCATCGCCTCAGCGCGGAACTGTAACCGCCCAGAGCCTGAAGTGGGACGCAGCTTCTTGGCAGAGGCCTGGGCCTGAGTCCGGGAGGGGCAGGGCGAATTGGCGGGAGCCGGCGTGCCGTGGAGCGGCGGCCCGCCATCTCCCCTGCTAGCCCTTCCCAACCAGCTACCTGCCATCTGGCCAGACTATCACCAGCCTGCGCCCCTCAGCAACCCGGGAAGCCGAGTAGGCAGGTCAGCCTCCACGCTCTGCTCCAGGGATGGAAAAGTGAGCCTGAAGCAGATCGGCCGGGAGCCCAGCCTCTTGACTGGGGGAAGAGAGGGAGTGCTTGAAGCCTGGGCGTGAACTTGGAGTGCCTGGGTGGAGATCGGGAGATTTGGGGGACCCAGCGTGTGGCTGCCACCATCTTAGCCGCCAGCGCCTCTCAACCATCCTCCTCTCAGCTATCCAAACCATCATTGTCCGACTGCGTCCCCAGCTGTCCAGGAGGTGGAACAGGCCGAACAGCAGAGAACCGAGCCCGCACGCCAGCACCTCCCACCAACTTCCTGCTAGCTACACAGACCATCATTGTCCATTTGCGCCACCAGCCATCAGAACAGGAACAGGCAGAACTGCAGGGAGACGTAAGTCGAGTCACTCGCACCTCGGGTGCAGGGTGCGGGATTCACAAAACAAAGGATAGACTCAGCCATCTGCCCTGCTAGAGCCTAGACAGGGCCAGAAGGATGGAGGAACCCAGTGCACACAGGGTCTCTGGAAAGGCCTGGCTTTTAGACTGCTAAAGCAAAAAGCAGAATCAGAGACGCAGCCAGACCCAGGGGAGAGTCCAGAGACATAAACTAGTAGTGGGCAACTCTCTGCCTGCACTGACAGAGCAAATTAAAATAAGTAAA
>PVLC010028915.1:0-20655 GCA_004027655.1 Graphiurus murinus
TTTTTTGCGGTACTGGGGATTGAACTCAGGGGCATTCTACCTCCGAGCTACTCCCCCAGCCCTATTTTGTATTCTTTATTTTTGAAACCGGGTCTCACTAAGTTGCGGAGTGCCTCACTAGGTAGCTGAGGCTGGCCTCGAACCCGGATCCTCCGGTCTCAGCCTCCCGAATGCTGGGATTACAAGCGTGCGCCACCACGCCCGGCTTCCCTTTTCTTTCTTCTCTTCTCTTCCTTTCTCTCTGTCTCTCTGTCGCTCTCTGTCTCTCTCCGTCTCTCTCTCTCTCTCTGCCTTTTTCTGGTGGGGAATGTCTCAGTCGGTTTTATGTTGGCTAAAGCCAAATGCCACACACTGAGTAACTTGCTGAGAATAGAGGCTTATTCAGCCCAGGGTACTGAAGGCTGAGGGGCTCAAGTCTGGGGTCTGGGCCGGTGTGGTCTTTCTTGCTGCTGAAGACTCTCCGCAGAGTCCCAAGATGGTCCAGGGCATTGTGCGGGGAGACAAAAAGTCCCAGCTTCAGTCTCCCCTCTTTTTATAAAGTCACAGCGCCGGTGGATTGGGGCCCCATCCTCGTGACCTCATTTAGCCTGAATCACCAACCAAAGGCTCCACATTCAAATACATTGATTAAATTCCTATCCTCTTTTATTTTTTAGGTTTTTTGTTTGTTTGTTTTGGTACTAGGAATTGAACTCAGGGGTATTCTACCTCTGAGTTATACCCCCATCCCTATTTTTGGGGGGTACTGGGGATTGAACTCAGGGACATTCTACCTCCAAGCTATACCCCCAGCCCTATTTTTTATTCTTTATTTTGAAACAGGGTCTCACTAAGTTGTGGAGTGCCTCACTAGGTAGCTGAAGCTTGGCCGAGAACCCGGATCCTCCGGTCTCAGCCTCCCAAATGCTGGGATTACAAGCGTGCGCCACCACGCCCGGCTCTCCCATCCCTATTTTATTTTTTACTCTGAAACAGGATTTTCTAGGTTGCTCAGGGCCTCCCTACCTTGCTGAGGCTGGCCTTGAATCTGCTATCCTCCTGCTTCAGCCTCCCAAGTACTTGGATTACAGGCATATGCCACCGCGCTGGGCTAAATTCCTCTCCTTTTGATACCTCTCAATGGGAATTAAATTTCAACGAGTTTTTGTGAGGACATTCAAATCATAGCAGGAGGGATAGGTCTCACTGGGAAAAGAATCCAGTTTGAATTCAGCAATTTTCCCTGGGCAAACTGGGCTGAGCCAGAGAAAGGCAAATCTTCCCGCCTTCTGGCTGCCATTTGGAGCAGCCACAGGCCAGTGATAACCACAGCTCTCCGTGTATCTTGGATCTCCATCTCCTTGCTGGGCATGTTCTCTCATTAGATTCTCACATAATGCCCGGGTAGGGGAAATGAGTATCCACATTTTGCACCAAAGCAAAGAGCCTCAAAGATGAGCAACTTACTGGGAGCTTGGTTAGGATTACAGACCCCGGGCTGCCCAACTAGGGGACCCATGACTTCCTCCGTGCCAGCCTAGCAGGACCCTCCAGCTACTGTCCACCGAGAGCCTGCCTTTGTCCCCACCATCAGGACCCCTCCGCCCCCGGGTGCGCCTTTGCCTAATCAGCAGGTGCCTATCTTGGACACCGTCCCTGCCTGCTGGCTTCTCTTCACAGCATTTGCACGTGGGGACTCTCGTATCCCTGTTGGCCCAGGAGGACTCCATCTTTATCGATGCGAGGCTGAAGCATGAGAAGGTTGAATGCCTGCCTTCCGGGTCACAGGACTGGTCAGTAGTAGTACTAGGCTCAACAAAGTGCTAGGATTAAGGAACTGTGTTGTCAGAGCTGGGTTTCCTCTTCAGGGAGGCGTGCTCACTTTAAAAGAGGAATCTGTGGCTTCCAAGCTGTGGTGAAAGTGAAAGTTTAATATCAGCTCTGGGGTCAGGGCCCTGATTTCTAGCACCTCATACCTTGGGTGTAAATATCCTCACCCTGACTGATTTCACCCTAGCAGTGATGTGGCAGATGTGAACGGTCTTACTGCATCTTAGAATCTGTGGACTCGAGCTCACCACCCACGACATCTATAGTTGGGGGCAGGTATGAAGCAGCTTTAGACAAGCTTCCATACCTCCTAACCAATCTCCAAGTTGTCTCAGACTTAAACAGCATTTCTTTCTCTCTGTGTGTAGGGGGGTGGTGGTGCTGGGGATTGAACCCAGAGACATTCTACCTCTGAGCTACACCCGCAGCATTTTTGTTTGTTTGTTTGTTTGTTTGGAAACAGGCTCTTGCTAGGTCACTGAAAGTCTCATTACATTGCTGAGGTTATCCTCAAACCCTGTGATCCTCCTGTCTCAGCCTCCCAAGTACTGGGATTACAGGTGTGTGCCACCATGCTGGGCTCTTAAATAGCCTTTCTTGAGCTGCGGGTCTTTATTGAAACAGGTTGTTCACCTCCTCTAAAGGAATCATATCCTCCACTCCACTTCCCCTTCCCCTTGCTCTTCCCACGCCGACACCCACTTTCTGTTCCTCCTCCACTCCCTTCCTGGTCTCCACTTCTCCTGCTGCCTTTGGCTTGTACCTTCCTTCAAGCTCTCACTATTTGGGAAGCCCTGCAGCAGAGTGGGAGAAGGAAAGAACCCTGCAGCCAAGTTTAAATCCCAGTTCTCCTTCACTGACTGGGTGACTCTAGTCAAGTTACTTACCCTCTCTGTAATTGTTTTCTCATCTGTAACCTGGGGATAATCATTATACTTCCTGCTTATTATAAAGCTCTTGGTACAGGGGCCTCAGAAGTTAGCCGCTATTCATGAATTACTTGTGGGTGTCCTCAGCTCCTCACTCAGAGGAACTCCAAGCAGTGCCTTCCTTCGTCTTTGTCTTTGTCCCTTTGCTCCGTAAGAAATCCAGGACTTCTGCTTCTACAATTGCTCTCTGGTCCTGTTTGGCTCCCCCCAAGTAGCCAGAAAGTCACCCCAGCTCTCCACCCAACCCCCATAGGCTGCAGTCGGCTCCCCTTAGTGGACATAGCAGGGCTCCCCCGCCCCCCGCCCTCCCGGGGATAACAGAGTAGGGAGCACGGACCTCCCCGCAGCTGCGTAGCTACCTTGTTTTTCTTGCGCCCAGTCTTTTGGGTCAGGTGACCGTACTCTGCCCCTTTCCCTGTGACCCAGTGTGAACGCCTTGGTTTATGCAAGGTGTGATGGCAGGTAACTTTCTTTCCTGCTTCTTTACAAATACCTCATACAGCTTACAACATATTTTTGGATGCTATTCCCCCATATACGGCTTTAACATTTCACTTGCCCTTGGCTAAATCGCGAGTGTGGTGTCCATGGGGGTGGCCTGAGGAGCACGGCAGGTGCCCTGGAAAGCACCTTTCCTGCTAGGTTCCTGGCGGCCCCTCCGATGGCTTCATCCCTGGCTCTTGGACAAAGTCCCACCACGACTGCGATGGCTCCCATGCCACTTTCCTCTAATCCTTGGTAAATTTTCTTTTTCTCCACTAGCGCGAAAAAAGAGCTTGGTCAGTCCTTTCTTGGGCATGAAAGTGGAGAGCTACGCCGGCTACCTGATGGTGAATAAGACCTTC
Source organism: Graphiurus murinus (assembly GCA_004027655.1). NCBI lineage: Eukaryota > Metazoa > Chordata > Mammalia > Rodentia > Gliridae > Graphiurus > Graphiurus murinus. The sequence goes on from PVLC010028915.1 coordinate 3,584, forward strand.
AACAGCAACCTCTTCTTCTGGTTCTTCCCGGCTCAGGTAGGCCCCCGGAGGAGACCCCGGAGGGTGGGGAGGGTGTGCCGAGCTGGCTATGCCTCCTGCTCCAGTGCGGAAGTCGCCCACAGACCCGCAGGGTTTATTATTATTATTATTATTATTATTATTATTATTATTATTATTATTATTATTATTTGCAGTACTGGGGATTTAACTACCTCTGAGCTACACCCCCAACCCTATTTTTTAATTCTTTATTTTGAAACAGGGTCTTACTAAATTGTGGAGTGCCTCACTAGGTAGCTGAGGTTGGCCTCGAACTTGGATCCTCTGGCTGTAATCCCAGCCTCCCAAATGCTGGGATTACAATCGTGCGCCACCACGCCCTGCTATTTTTTTAAATTAATTAATTAATTAATTAATTAATTAATTTCTTTGCGGTACTGGGGATTGAACTTAAGGGCATTCTACCTCCAAGCTATACCCCCAGCCCTATTTTTTATTCTTTATTTTGAAACAGGGTCTCACTAAGTTGTGGAATGCTTCACTAGGTAGCTGAGACTGGCCGTGAACCCGGATCCTCCAGTCTCAGCCTCCCAAATGCTGGGATTACAAGCGTGCGCCACCACGCCCGGCTATTTTTTTAAAAAATCTTTTATTTTTATTTTTTTCTTTCTAAAAATAAGTGCCAGCAACTCTGCTTGGTATTCCTGTTTCTGAGCAGGAAGCAAAAGCTTGTGGAGGTGGGGGAAGCACCAGCTTTTGGGTTGCTCCTAGCCTTATTTGGAATATTAATATTACCACCTTCCTTCCACCGTCTCCTTCCTATCTTCTTGTTGCATTGTTCTAAAAATACATGGGGTGGGGATGGGCACAGGAGAGCCCAAGCAGGGAAAGAGTGGGGATCTTTGATAGGGTGCATGTCTAAACATGTGTAAATTTAGCCCACTACTAAATTCGTGTGACTCCTTTGTCTGGAGTACATGGGTCACTCAACTTCTCAGGTCCCTTTTAGACACAGTCGAAATGACTTTATACTTCACTGGTAACTTTTAGCTTATTTCAGGTCACACAGTTCTGTACGAACAAGATACTTTAGCTTAGGGGTGTAACTGGAGGTATTGGCACAGGTGCTGGAAAGCACACACAAAGTCTATTCCAATGCACAGAGATTTCCTGTTTTAATTCTCCAAATTGGATTTGCTTTAGAAGCCAGAGAAAGCAAAAAAAAAAAAAAAAAAAAAAAAGCTCTCTCTGTGGAGGACACTATTCATATTTGCATACTATTTGCATATAGCAGTGCTGCATCTATAATAACTGGGTAAATTGCTTAATCCAGGGTCATTTTCTAGTTAAATTGTTTGCACTGGTACTTTTGGGTTATATTTTCTTGAATTTTCATTTCTGCTTTCCCAACTACATGACCCCTGATGTAGTTCATTGCAGACCAGTCTGCTGTGGGGTAGGGGTGAGGTGTGTGAGAAATGGTGAATTCTAGATAACTTCCGGGTTGAGCCCACAGGAGTCTTCAGACTGTCACCTTCTCTGGAAGGCTTTCTTGGATGCCAGAGAGAATTTTGTATTTCTTCTTCTGTGTTATTATTGAGTGAGACACGCAAGGTGCCTAGAGCACTGAGTTTAAGGAGACGCCGTCTGGCTGGGGCAGGTGCAAGGTCAGCACCTGTGTGTGAGTGCCCCCCAGTCTCCTCAGGGTGCCCCGAGGACCCCAGCAGAAGCTAGAGGGCCGGGGGTCTGTAGTGCGGTCCAGAGGTCTCTGCCCAGGTGCAGAGCAAACGGGAAAGAACCAGGGTAACCACCTTCAGGAGGCTCAGTATAAATTAGGCCTAGAAATACAACCTCATCCCAACACCTGGAAATGCTTCTTCTATTTTTGAGTTATTTCCATCATCTTTCAGACCTCAGCTTTATGCTCAAATCCAAATCTGACTGAAGGCTTCTGTGAGTTTCTAGAAGTTTCTGTAATCTAAATCTTGTTTTCTGCCTTTGGCTTCTGTGTGTATTTAATTTCTTCTTTTTTTTTTTTTGCTGTACTGAGGATTGAACCCAGGGGCCTTCTACCTCTGAGCTACATTCCCCGACCTATTTTTTATTCTTTATTTTGAAAAAGGGTCTCACTAAGTTGCAGAGGGCTTCGCTAAGTAGCTGAGGCTGGCTGCAAACCCGGGTCCTCCTGTTTCAGCCTCCCAAGTACTGGGATTATAAGCGTGCGCCACCACGCCTGGCTTGTGTGTATTTCTTCTTCCTTTCCACACCTTAACTCCTCTCTCTCTCTCTCTCTCTCTCACCTCCAAGCCCTCAAGACTCTGAAGTTTCATACTTAACTACCTGGGGAAATATAAATACATACTTATTTATTTTTCTCTTACTTATTAATTTAGAATTATTTTAGTTGACACATAAATATTGTACATAACCATGGGGTGTCGTGATGTTTCCGTACGTGTATATACTACTGTATAATGTAAGCATGCTTATTTCTTCAAACATTTATCATTTCTTTGTGGTAAAAACATTCAGAATCCTTTCTTCTTTCTTTTTGACATGCACAGTCATGCTATTGTGTAATAACCTTTCAGAACTTCTCTTAGCTAACTGTAATTTAGTACCCATTGACCAATTTTCCCTAAATCTCCTTATCTTCTCTTTCCCAGCTTTTTTTTTCTTTTCTTTTCTTTTTTTTTTTTTTTTTTTTTTTTTTTTTTTTTTTTTTTTTTTTTTTTTTTTTTTTGGCGGTACTGAGGATTGAACCCAGGGGCGTTCTACCTCCGAGCTGTACCCCCAGCCCTATTTTTTAATTCTTTATTTTGAAACAGGGTCTCACTAAGTTGTGGAGTGCCTCACTAGGTAGCTGAGGCTGGCCGTGAACCCGGATCCTCTGGTCTCAGCCTCCCAAATGCTGGGATTACAAGCGTGCACCACCACGCCTGGCTCTTTCCCAGCTTTTGATGGCTCTTCTGCTCCCAATTTCTCTGAGATCAACTTTTTATTTATTTTTCTAACTTTCTTGTAATACTGAGGGTTGAACCCTGGAGCATTCTACCTCTGAGCCACACCCCAGCCCTATTATATTTTTGATTTTGAAACAGGATCTGGCTAAGTTGCTGAGGGCCTTGCTAAATTGCAGAAGCTGGCTTCAAACCTGTGATCTTCCTGTCTCAGCTCCCAAGGAATGGGATTACAGGCGTGTGCCACCATGTCTGGCAAGATCAAGTTTTTAATATTCCACATATGAGTGAGCTCACGCCGTACTTGTCTTTCTGTACCTGGCTTATTGGCTTATTTCTCTTAACATAATGTCCTCCAGTTCCAGGATGGAACTCAGGGGCATTCTACTTCCGAGCTATAACCCCAGCCCTATTTTTTATTCTTTATTTTGAAACTGAGTCTCACTAAGTTGCAGAGTGCCTCACTAGGTGGCTGAGGCTGACCTCGAACCCGGATCCTCCGGGCTCAGCCTCCCAAATGCTGGGATTACAAGCAGGTGCCATCACACCCGGCTTTTTTTTTTTAATGGCCAAATAATATTCCATTTTGACACTTTTTCTCTACCCATTCATCAGTTGATAGACACTTGGGTTGGTTCCATTTCTATTGGTGAGAATATAAATTAGTACAACCATTGTGGAAAACAATATAATAGTGCCTCCAAAAGTAAAAAAAGTACAGTTACCATAGCATCCAGCAATCCCACTGCTGACTATATATCCAAAGGCAAGTAAATCAGTCTGTCTTTTTCCCTTTGGCCACAGGTACTTGGGATCAGGACGTGGACATCTTTAGGGAACCATTATTCTGTGCAAAATGAACACGTGACACATTTGCCGAGCTTGGCGAATTCTCAATAGGCTCTTTCTCAGTGATTCTCCCACTTTATTGTATATAAGAATTACCTCTGACTTCCCCCAGAAATTCCTCCTTGTGAGTTGGGAGAGGCCTGCAAGTCTTAGAAATCCCAGGTAGACCGTGCCTTGTGATATCAGCACCCCAGCCTGTGCCCATAGCTCCAGGCCCCAAAGGGGCCCACGGTTTTTCCAGAAAGAAATGCCTAGAGCAGCCAAACCCAGATATCCAGACTAGGGGATGTGGTTTTCCTTGCATCCTAGTGGGAAGAGGGTTGGCATGGGGGTCTGGATAGTCAAGAACAGCCTTTGGGGGCCACATTCCTAATCCTGCTTGGTATTTCACCAAGACGTGTTGGGGCTCAGTGTCCTGCGTCTCCCTCTCACTTTCGGCTCCCCACCCCCACCCATCTGGAGGTATCTGATTCCTTCCTTTCTCTTCTGCTTTGATACCTGTTGATATACCAGTAAGTTCCTCACTGATTTCTGAATGTGCAATCTTCTTCAGTAATGACTCAGATTTGCAAAAAACAGGAATTAACGGTGAGGGAGGAGACCAGAAACAAAACCAAACCCCAGTTCAGATTTGTAAAAACAGGAACTAAGGGTAAGGGACAGAAACCAAACGAAGACCCGGCGTTTTCTTTCTCCAGTTGCCCCTGAGCAGGATTCCCATGTAGCGGCTTCGTCTAGGACCTGGGAAGTGTGTGAGCCCACAAAGCTGCTCAGAAAAAGGGGGGTTGGGTTCTGCACTCCCTAGCATTGCAAGACCGGCGTGAAGTCCCTGCACTAAATAATGTCTGGGGTTATAAGCACCCCCCCCCCCAATCTCCTTAAGGAAGTGAAAACCCAGCTGTGCATCCTCTAACCAGGTTATGTTCTTTTAAGTCCAATTTTATAGTCACAGACACATTGTCCTAAGATGATCCATGAAGACTTGACAGGTGGCCCTTGCAATACAAAGGAAGTCACAGTGTTCTGATAGAAATGCTAGACACAGCTTTTGGGAGAAGGGCAGAGATGAAAAGATGGCGTCTGTGGACAGGTGTCACCACCTGGCAGCTGGCATGGATTGTTGAAGACCTCCGTGCTGGGGAGCCTGCACGCAGAGCCGGGTATCTGAGGCCACCAGCTGTAAGTTATAGAACAGGACCAGTGTAGGTGACACAGATAACGCCTGGAAGAAGGAGAAGCGAGGGTAGCCTGATAGGGACAGAGTCACTTTCATTTGGCAGAAATATGAGTTCCTGAGTTCCTTGCCTGTCACGGAGAAGCAGCTGACGTTGTCATCAGGAGAGAAATGACCCCAGAAAAAAAGCCGCAGGTAGAGGAAAACAGAGATCCAGGAAGGCTCTCACGCTTGCCGTAGTCTCTGAGTAATTTTTCGGGATGCTGTTTCTCAAATTAGTTTTGTTTTCCTGTTATTTCTGAGAGACTCCCCTGAGACTGTGCATGCATCACTGTATAATGAATTCCAGAAACTTGAAATTGGTGTACGGTGGGGATACTGCAGGAAATGAGCCGGCATTCTGCGAGGGATAACTACAGAGAGACCAAGGGCGAGGCAGCGACTTGGCTGGCAGTTGCTAAGTGAACGTCGGCCACGTGCTAAGCACTGTGCTCTACTTTACTTCATCCTCACAAGAACCCCGGGAGGAAGGAGTCATTATCTTCATTTTATAAATGAAGAGGTTGATGGAGAAGAAAGTAAGTCCTGAGCCCCAAATCGCCCACCTAGAAATTGGCAGGACTGGGATTTAAAGCTAGTTTTCTGCCTGAGGAGTCTTTGCTGTGACCATCGTGTGTCAGACCTGAGAAAAACAGTCATGGAGCCGGGCGTAGTGGCGCACGTTTGTAATCCCAGCCTTCGCGAGGCTGAGACCGGAGGATCCGGGTTCGCAGCCAGCCTCAGCTACCTAGTGAGGCACTCCACAACTTAGTGAGACCCTGTTTCAAAATAAAGAATAAAAAAAATAGGGCTGGGGGTATAGCTTGGAGGTAGAATGCCTCTGAGTTCCATCCCCAGTACCAAAACAAACAAACAAACAAAAACAAAAACAGTCATGGGAGCTGCTAGCAAACAAAGGTTAAAAGCGCAGCCGCTTATGATGGTCAGGCGTGGGTGTGCACGGTGGCTTTACCACTTATGTCAAATTTGACCTCAGGCACTTTTCCTAACATCACTGAGATTCCATTTTCTCCATGTAAAAATGGGGGTGAAAGCTGGGCATGGTGGCACACGCCTGCAATCCCAATCCTTGGGAGGCTGACACAGGAGGATTGAAGGTTAGAGGCCAGCTTCTGCAATTCAGCAAGACCCTCAGCAACATAGTGAGACCCTATTTCAAAATATTTTTTTTTAAAGGGCTGGGGGTGTAGCTTAGAGGTAGACTGTCCCTGCTTCAGTACCAAATAATTGAATAATAAAACTGAAAATGGGGATCAAGGGCTGGGATGTAGCTCAGTTAGCAGAATACTTGCCTATCACTCGTGAAGTACTAGGTTTGATCCCCAGCACTGCCAACAAAACAAAACAAAAAACATGGAGACCAAAATAGCTATTTAGCAATGGTTTTGAGACAGAAGAGATAATGTAGCAAAACTGTTGGATTAACACCAGATTGGTAGTGCTTGTAGTTCTATTGCTATTTCATTAGGATTGTGGTTATTCTTGGTGTTATCAACACAAGTACTGTGCCAGAACTAAATCCGTCACAACTTGAGAGGTGAAAGAGGACAGGAAATAGAGGGAAATTCCAAATCAGAAAGACCGGATAACCAGCCAAGAATGTGGATTAATTGCTACTGGAGGAGGAAATTACCAAGTGAAATTGGGATTTGTCACATTTAAGAAGATAAAGAGACATATGGGTGATTAGTTTTTTTTAATTATCATCCTTCTCATTAAAAAGAAATATCCTGAGAGCATTGGACCTGGTCTTATAGGAACGCGGCTACTTTGGACTCATTTAAGCAAGACTTGCAGATTAGTTACCTCAGATGCCCTGGAGTCCAAACTGCAGGCCCTCAGAGTTAGGCCTGGGGCCCTTACTGATGGCCCCATCTCGCTCCTCTGGCCAAAGAAATGGCCGGGATTCCTGGAATCCCAGGATGCTTCCTGTGCCTGCAAAAGGGCTGGAGTTGGTAAGGAGTGCAAAGGACCTGGGGCCACATTTGAGGAGGTGTCCACCCCAGGATCCTGCAGGTCGGATCCTGCCTCCTCAGGCACCAGGAGGATCAAGACAGTACAGGATTACGTTAACACGCCTCTCTTGGATCATTAATTTAGTGTGGAGGGAAAGGAACCGCTCTGATGCTCCTGGACCCAACAGAAGGCATCCACTGGAGTCAGAAGAGCACCTTCTAGACCCAGTTTTCTCATGCAGATGTTAGTCCTAGTTGAGGCCTACGACCCCACCCCATTCTTAACATTCTGTGGTTCCCTTGTCCAAGTGGGCTTGATCGCCAGACATGCTTCAATGTGCCACCTAAGACGTAGAGACATCTAAGAACTTCAGATCAGGGTGTGGGCTGTGCACATGAGCCTTAAACTTGTGGCCTCTGTGGCAGCCAGCCTCCAAGGTAGTCCCCAGCGACCTTTGTCCCTTGGTAGATGTGCCTTTGTCCAGTCCCCTCTCGTACTGAGTCAAGGCTGGCCTTTGTTACCACTGCACTAAAGCAGGGACGATGGCTGTGTTTTAAAGGACAGTGATGCTTGTACCTTGGTCTCGTGCAGCCCCCACAGGGAGGGAAGACAGACACCATGTTGGGAAGGCACTAAAGCAGCCATGTGGGGGTCTTGGGGGGGACCCTTCTGCCAGCACCAACCTTGAAGGAGGCTTCTCAGCCCCAGCCAAGCCGTCAAAGGGCTGCGACCCAGGCTGAAATATTTATTGCAACATCAGCAGAGACCCTAAGCCAGAACCCCAAGCCAGACATCCCCCAATTCCATACATAAAGCACAAGAGCCAATGATTTATATCATGTTGCATAAGCCTTTAAGTTGGGGAGGGGGGTGCTGCACCCACTGGATAACTCGTACGGCCCCTTGTCTTTAACTGTTGGGCTGTAGATATGCCTTGTGAACCAACATCTACTCCCCAGCCCTGTCGGATGGGAGCCCATGGAGCGGTGACTGCCATGCCAGTTTTGTGTTTTGCTGTTGTTTTTCTCTTGGCTCCAATTCTCCCTCTTCTGGGCTCCATGATAATAGGGGGTAAGTGTTTTTCCTAGTCACTGAATGCGATCTTCAGCTTTGTCAGTAGAGGGCGCTGGAGGGACACTGCAGGGGGAAGTTGGCCGCTCTTCCTGCTCCCTGTCCTGTTTTCTTCTTCTTGGCCCTGCTGCCCAGTCTGTCAGCAGTGTGGGTACAAACATCCAGCCGAGCTCTGCCACAGCTGTGCACTCAGCCCACCAAGACCCTCAGCAAGGGCAGAGCCCTGGCTGTGCTCAGGTGACCATCTGGCTGCAGAACTCCCTAAGTAGACACATGCATGCCGGGCCTTCCCAGCCAGCAGCTCCTGACAGTGCTCACCAGGGTTGAACAGCTTTGGGCCAGGCAGCCCAGGGCACACAAGCATACCTCCTCCAGCCAGTGTGGACCCCAGCCCTGGGAAGAGCCCTGATACCTCCTCTAGGCAGGACATTCTCCAGGGTAATCTTTCTTTCTTTCTTTTTTTTTTTTTTTTCTGTGGTGCTGGGGATTGAACCCAGGGGCACTGGGGCATTCTATCTCTGAGCTACACATCCATCCCTATTTTACTTTTATTTGGAAACAAAGTCTTGCTAAGTTGATGCAAGCCTCACTGAATTGCTAAGGCTAGTTTTGAACCTGTGATCCTCCTGTCTCAGCTTCCCAAATACTGAGATTAAAGGCGTGCACCACCATGCCTAGCTTTCCAAGGTATTCTTTACAGTTCTCTTTATACCCCCATGGTTAGTTTCCTATTATCGTTATATTTTGTTAAGGGAGAGGGGTGGGATTGGAGGTTGAACCCAGAGGCATTCTACCTCTGAGCTACACCCCCAGCCCTATTTAATATTTTATTTTGAAACAGGATCTCACTCCATTGTGGAGGCTGGTCTCAAACCTTTGATACTCCGGCCTCAGCCTCTTAAGTACTGGGATTGCAGGCATGCACTACTATTCTTAGCTATGGTTACACTTCTTTATATTAAACTTCTCCTGTTCTATGGTAGACACAAGAAGCCTCCCTGGTGTGCTGGTCTTGGGCCACCACTGAGGGTGTGGCTCACCAGGGAGCCAGTCTCCTGGCACTCCCTTCTCACCCTCACTCAGTGATGCCCTTGTCCCCATGCTGACCGGGTCCAGAGGAAACATGGGAGCGTACAACAGAATTAAAGACAGTGTTTCCAGGTTAAAAAAAAAAAAAAAAGTGATCAATTCCAAAGTGAAAATTACTGTGTGGTTTCTGTCTTTTGATTGGATCCTAAATAGCATAGCCATCCATTCTTCCTCCCCGGCTCAGACACACCCAGGGCAGGAAGTGGGTCAGTCCAAGGAACCAGGAACAGGAAATGCCTCATCAGCAGGCCCAGCTGGTCTTCCCATCTCAGCCTGTTCTACCCAGGACCACAGGGTCACTCATCTGTGCCGCATTCTCCCCCCTTGGCAGGTCAAAACACCCTGTTTCTCCAGGCACTTGGCTGAGTTGGCTGACCCACAGTTACCAAGTTTACTTGTCCTTGGACCAATCAGCAGGGATTAATAAACCCTTCTCTTAGAGGCACAGTGTGATTGGCCCAGTTTGTTTTTCCTTGGGCCAATCAGCTGAGTCTAAGGGTGCTGAGTCATGTGATACAGGCCCATGGCCCACAGACTTTCTCCCAAACATAGGAAAAGAGTTGGAACTAGGCATGGTGGCACACTCTCGTAATCCTAGTACTTAGGAGGCTGAGACAGGAGAATTGCAGGTTGGCAGCCAACCTCAGCTACTTAGTGAGGCCCACTGCAACTTAGTGAGAGCCTGTGTCAAAATAAAAAAATAAAATAGGGCTGGGAGTATAGCTCAGAGGTAGAATGCCTGTAGGTTCAATCTGTAATATACTGCAAGAAAAAAAAAAAGGAATAAATAAAATGAATTGGACATCCACATATAGAAGACATTCAGAACACCAACAAGATAAGATCAAAGAAGAACTTCCTCATGCTACATAATAATCAAGGCCAAGGAAAAGAATCTTAAATGTATTTAGAACAACAGAGCAGGTAACATTCAAGGGCAAAAGAAGAGGTTTCTAATGCCCTATGTGTGTACTTCTAGACCTTCTTCAATGCCTATTATCTATAAGTTATGTTGTATCATATTATCCCATATTTCTTGGATGTTCATGTCGTGTTGTTGTATTGTCTTCCCTATACTGTTCACTGTGTTTTCAGTTTTGAATGAACTGTCTTCCAAGAGTGAGACTCTATTTTCCATGTGGTCTCCTCTGCCAGAGGTGGTTTCTATTGAGGCCTTTAATTCATTTATTGACTCCTTCATTTCGCTCAAAGCCTTTTGTTGGTTCTTGCATAGGGTCTTAATTTCTCTATTCCTATGATCTTTCATTTCCAAACACTTAGCATGATTTCATTTCTGAGGCCTCTGATGATATTGAAAATCAAAATTCTGAATTCTCCTTCTGGCATTTTCTGCAGCTTAGTATTGGTGATCTCCCTTGTTGTTGAGTTTTGAGAGTTTAATGTTTCCTAGTTGGTTTTCATTCTCATGTTTTCAGGTTTGTATTTCCATTGTCTTAGCATTCTCTTTCTCTTTGTGTGAAGTACACATTTGCCTCAACAAACCTGTCTCATATGACCAGAATTTTGAATGTTTCCCCCAGAACTTCTTTAATAAGATATAGTTCTTAGTGCAAGCAAACGGGAATCTCTGGTTGGCTGCAGGCTACCATGTTCTCCAGGCCCAAACTCAGCAGGGACAGAGACTATGATGTTCCATTCAGAGTTTGCAGCCTGCTGGTTGGGACGTAATACCCCAAAGACATTACCACTGCTCTTCTGGTTGTGGACCCATGAAGCCCTGCAAAGCACTGACCTATGGCCATTGTGGTCACTGGGAATAAGCTCAGCAGGGCCAGAAATGGCTATGTCCTGACCTTGTGTCCTAGCTGGCTGAGCTTTGATGGCCCAGGGACACTACTGCTGATCTGCTGGTTTTGATCACCCAGAGCCCCGTCAGTTCTGTGTGTGATTGCGAGGCCCAAACTCTGCTAGTGTAGAGTGTTGTGTTCCCGGACAGTAACTGTGATCATGTGAACCCCTACTGGCCCCTGGCCTCCCTTCTTTCAGGATTTAAGCTCTATTGGGGAGAGATTGTACTATTCTGAGCCTGGGGCTTGGGTGGCTCAGTTATTTAGCCCCAAGGACACCGCTGCTATTCTGGGCAGCTGAGATCACATGAGACCTCGTTGGCCTCGGGATTTGGTGCTTGGGACACCCAAATGCTGCCAGGCACAAGTGTATAGCCTTCCAAGTCTACAGCATGGTTGGCTGAGCTATTTGACCCCACAGAAACCACAGCTAGCAGTCCTGTGTGGATTGTTGGAGACCCTGCAGGGGCGCAGGCAAACTGCTGACCCTAGATCCTGCCTGCTTGAGTGTCCTTAGAGATTATCTGCTAATTCCCATTTCTGCCTTCTCCTACTGTAGCCCCTCCCCCCACCTCCACAGGGATCATTTGCCAACTCACAAACCCTGTGGGTCTGTTCGTTGCCACGCAAGTCCGTGTAGCCGCACAGACTCTCGCCGAGTGCCACTCTGGTTCCTGCAGGAAGGGACAAGTTCAGATGCAGCCACAGGAATTTGCTGGGCAGTTTGGCTGGTTGTTCTGTGTATTCACAGTGGTCTTGGCAAGGTGAGTTGTAGCTGCTGGGGACCTTGCAGGAAGGTCCTGTCATTTCTTGGTCCGAGTTCAGCTGCAGCCACAGGAGTTCACTGGGTGTTCTGGGGAATCTCAGGATTGACTTATTTGAAAGTGGAAAGAAGAATGCAATTGCTTTTGATGGTTGTTTTCTGTAATCACTGGCTCAACAAAATTATGCCACTCTTTGCTGGAGTTGGTCTCTAAGAGCCGCTGGGCTACAGCAGCCATCAGCCCTGGCGGGGGCTCGCCAAGATCTCAGGTGTTTTCTTCTTGTGCATAGAGAGAGGGAAGTAAGACCTCGTCTCCACCCGCACCCTTGTTTCTTCTAGATTACAGCTTCCTCCAAGAGGTATGGGAAACCCATTACTACCTTATGAAGGACTTGAGTCAGGAGGAAAGGATAGGAAGGAGGATGGTAAAGAGGATTCTAGCAGGCTTGAAGTTGGATCAGATGCATGAGACAAGTCAGAGCTTGAGAATAATTAGAGGGAGCTCAGGAATGATGTAAGGAGTCCTTGAACAGATGAAGAATTGGAAAAAGTTAACTTTTCCATTTGATAAATACAATGACAATAGTCACAGTAAAGGAAGAAGTAGTGAGCGTCAACACCAAACATACTACAAGTAAAATTCCTTTCAGAATCGCAGATGTCTTAAGCAAGTTGTCCGTATGTGTTGGGAGTATGTGTGCAGAATTAAAATGGTATTGCATACCTCTTTAACAATTCTAGTCACAAAACTAATTGCTTTAAATAAACACTCTGCCTTGATTAACACCATTACTTTAGCAGCTGAAATATCAGCAGAATGGGGATCTATACGGCAAAGTGGGAGTCCATTCAAACATACTTGGGGGAATTTAAAGACATTTACTTGGGTTACTAATGACTTCAATTAAGAAAGAACACATTACTTAAACCAAGCAAACGATCAGCCTTTGCGTATAGAAGTGTGAAGAAGGCCTTCATTAATTTACTAATTGCACTCCGTGTCTTAAGCACTACCGTTGATTTGGATCTGTTAGTGGTCCGGTTGCTGTTTCTCTTCACAAAGCATGGTGTCTTTATAGGGATGCCCCCAGCCCTGGGGACTGAGGGATGCCCATCTGGCTTGAATGGGACTCACAGATGCCCAACAATTTGGGTCCAAAGTGTTTCCCTAACATATGGTGAGGTATCTTTAATTCCCTAGAGTCACAACATAATGTCTTCTGTTTAAAATACACCCAGATTTCTTGAAAGTACCCCCACTCCCAATATATCAACTCCATTTTTCAGTGGTAGGTATATGCTCTGTGTAGGTTCTCTCTCCTCCCTATCTCTGTCTCTCTGCAAAGAAGGGGCTGGAGTCTGCTGTGGTGTAGAATGAAGGTAACGAGGAAGACTCGGAGCATCAGGTGATGCTTGCTCTCCGGGGAGGGCTAGTCCACCTGGAGAGGAAGGGCAGGCGAGTTCTAGTTGAGTTTCACTTACTCGAATGACAATCCATGAAGGCTTAGAGTAGATTTTTTTTTCCCCACCTGCATTGTGAATAGGCAATGGCATGTGCTAATGATGTAGTGACACTTCTTTCTGTAAGAAAGTCCAGCAGACACAGTAACTGGCCTGGAACAAACTCTGAGGGAGTGGCCAGATGCATGCACTGGCCACCAGGGGTCACCAGCAGAACTGAAAGAGCACCTGAGGCAAAGCCATGGTTGCTCCTTGTTCACCAAGGAAGGGCCAGGTGTGTTGCCTGTCTGCCAGTGCCCTTCTGTCGCTAGAGACTTCTCACTTAAAGGTTCAGGACTCCTTAGACTCTCATTCAGTACTTAGAATTTCGTTGACCCTTCTTTTTCTTGGTACAGGGGATTGACGCTAGGAGTATTTTAGCTCCAAGATACACCACCCACCCCTTTTTATTTATTATTTTGAAACAGTCTTACTAGGTTGCTGAGACTGGCCTCCAATCTGTGATCCTTCTGTTTCAGCCTTCCAAGAACTGAGATTACAGGAGTGGGACCCTGCTCTTTGATCTTTAGTTCTTGCAGTATATCATTAATAAAGTTATAATTTTCTTCTTAGTTAAATACCTATTTACCAGTAAGGGATTATCCATCTTTCAGTTCAAATGTCATCTTATTACCCCAGGTACTCTTGGGTACTGCCTACTGTCTCTCCATTATTCTTTCATATTACACATTTATTTAGTTGATTATTATCCATATTCCCACCCCACCAAAAAATAATCAGAGATAACACCTAAAACGAGGCAGCAAGCACTGTTCTCAAGAATGCACACACATCTGCATAAACCTCATGAGGCAGACATTATTACTATCTGCATTTGTGACCAGAGGACCCTGAGGTACAGAGAAATTAAGTAACTTGCCCAAGGACACACAGCTGTGAAGTGGCACACTTGGAAACCCGTCCCTGGCAGTCTGGCTCCATCCAGAATCCATGTTCTTACCATGAAGTGTTCTAACTGGCCATGAGGAGGAGTTGATCTGTGCATGCGGGCCTGGAGAGTGCCCTGTGAGATGTGGGTGTTAGGTGTTAAATGAATTAATGCATTTTGGTAAATTCATAGAGTAGCATGCCATTCAGCCAAATGATGGCATGTATACTTCAGCAAAGAGATGTCCATGGCATATTTTTAAGTGAAAATAGCAAATGTATCAGATGAGGTATAGCCTGATTCTATTTTTGGGAAAAAAACTGTGTATAGATAGCATATATAATGCCTACAAGATACATACACTTATGTGTGTATATTTGTGTGCGTGTGTGTATATGTGGAACACAGGGAAAAATCTGGAAAAGCAGCCATTTCCATGATCATTTCTGGGGAGTAAGATCCATGGAAGAAGAGTTGTTTTTTTTTTTTTTTTTAAATACCCCTATTGAAAAAAAAGAGGCTTTCATTAAGAGTATTCTTTCAGTAATATGGAGAGATTTAAAGAAAAACATTAAAGCTTTTGAAAAAACAAATGCACTGATTTTCTTTTTGTATACACTCTTGAGTCACAGATTCAGAACAATGAATATTTTTTAAAGTTCTGAATGTGCAATACTGTAAATGAGTTTAGGTAGTCCTCTCTTCACCTGATCCTGAGTTTCACCATGTGCTTTTGCTTGGATGCCTTCCTTTGCTTCATTCTTTCCTAAGTGTGAGCAGAGCCCAGGAGTTGGGCTATATTCTCACGACTGAGAGCTGAATTTATCACTTGAACAAGGATCACATAATAATTTCATGTTACATAATATTGTGTATTATAATACTACGATGCCGCTATATTACAAAAGTGCGCAGGCTGTGATACAAGGAACTCTTGGGTATTTAGTATTAAGTGTGTACCTATATTTTCTGGTATCCCACATTTGCATTTCATTCCAGATAAGGGTTGTATTAGTTCATGGGCTGGATGGCTTATTGAAATATAAAGACGAAAGCTGGACGTGGTGCTGCATGCTTGTAATCTCAGTACTTGGGAGGCTCAGACAGGAGGATCCTGGGTTCACAGCCTTCCTCAGCTACTTAATGAGGCTCTCTGCAACTTGGTGAGACCCTGTTTCAAAATAGAGAATAAAAAATAGGTCTAGGGGTGTAGCTTGGAGGTAGAATGCCCCTAGGTTCAATCCCCAGTACTGCAAAATAATAATAACAATAATAATAATAATAATAATAATAATAATAATAATAATAATAATAATAAATGGTCGAATATGTGGGTTTTCCTTAAAAACAGTCTTCTTCCAGGACTGCTGAGCCTCACTCACCTCCTCCAGGAAGGTACAGGGAGGAGCCAGATCAGCTGAGGTCGGGAGGTGTGTGCGGATCTTATTATTTAAGCATCCTAAGAATGCAGAGTCTTGTGCTTCATGGTTGCATAAGCACGATGTTTGGTGCTGAGGTGTTTGACTTGACTTTGTAGTGTGGCCTCTCAGGGTCAGGCTATTTTTCTGAGAGCCTGGAGGCCTCTTTCATTGGACCAGGTCACAAGAAGGGACCTGGAAGGCCAGGGGAGGTCAGGGTGGAAGAGAGGGGAGGAGGCCTGGAGACCAGGAGCTGGGCTTTGGGGAGAGCAAACCCTCTGTCCTCCTCACAGACCCTCACCCCTGCCTACACACCAGAGCCACGGGGTTGGAGCATAGGCAGAAGTAGGTTTTCAAAAGCTCTCCAAGTTATTTTAAGGTGAGATCAGGTCAGGCTGGAGAACCGCTGGGTGGCCGGTAACACACTGCAGTCTCTGGGAGTTCACAGGATGTTTGGGAGAAGTATAGGCTCTGTGTGCCCTGGGACTGGGGTGCCCCTACAGCACCTCGTACTCCCTGGGGTGCTAGCAAGTGCAGGGATGGATGGCTTCCTTCCGCATCCCATGAGTTTTCTATACGCGCGTGTGTGTGTGTGTGTGTGTGTGTGTGTGTGTGTGTGTGTGTGTGTGTGTTTTACTGGGGATTGAACCCAGAGGCATTCTACCTTCCAGCTATATCCCAGCCCGATCTTATTTCTTATTTAGAAACAGGGTCTCAGTAGGTTGATGAAGTCTAACTACTTGCTGAGGGTGTCCTCAAACCTGTGATCCTCCTATCTCAGCCTCCCAAGTACTGAGATTACAAGCATGCACCACCATGCCTGGCTCGGGGCCTCACACTTGTAGGCAAGCATTCTACCACTGAGCTACATCCCTAGCTCATGATTTTCCTACTTCTTAATATACGTGATTTACTCCTACAAGTAGAAGGTGGTCCTGGTGAGTGGTACCATATGGCAAGACAGAGGATCTGAGAGGAGGCAAACTTCACATAGTCAAACAACACACACGTGTGGGTCCAGGTAGGCTGGGGTGGAACTGGATAGGTTTGTTTAACACTTTAGAGCTGATAATATCATTTCACCTAGCTTTCTCATCAGAACATTGAGGCAAGCCTGTGAGGTAGGCGTCGTGGCCATTTGACAGATGAAAAAACGGAGGATTGAAGGAACTATGACCAAGATGTTTCAGCTGTCATTATTGTTATCACTATAATAATAGGGATTATTGTTATAATAATAATTATGCTGGAGATTGAACCCAGGGTGTCCTATCTCTGAGCTATACCCCCAGCCCTTTTTATTTTTTTTCTTTGAAACACTTAGTTGCTGAGGGTCTCACTAAGTTCCTGAGGCTCACCTCGAGCCTGAGATCCTCCTGTCTCAGTCTCCCCAGTACTCAAATTACAGGTGTGTGCCACCACACCCAGTCATGGCTCAGTAATTATGGGACCAAATAGAGCCACAACCCGCCCGGCTCCCAATTCCAGGGCTCACTCGGCTTCCCCACAGCAGTTTTCTTTTTTTTTTTTTTTTT
>PVLC010028916.1:0-13206 GCA_004027655.1 Graphiurus murinus
GCCGGGCGTGGTGGCGCACGCTTGTAATCCCAGCATTCGGGAGGCTGAGACCGGAGGATCCGGGTTCGCAGCCAGCCTCAGCTACCTAGTGAGGCACTCCGCAACTTAGTGAGACTCGGTTTCAAAATAAAGAATAAAAAATGGGGCTGGGGGTATAGCTCGGAGGTAGAATGCCCCTGAGTTCAATCCCCAGTACCGCAAAAAAAAACCAAAAAAAATAAAATAAAATAAAATAGGTCTGGGGATGTAGTTTAGAGATAGAATATCCCTGGATTCAATCCCCATAAACACACACACACACACACACACACACACACAAACACCAATTCCCCTTATTCTCACTGCCACCAATTTCATGTAGGCCTTTATTACTTCATTTCATTCTATAGACTTCTGGCTGGCCTTTTGTTGCAGGTTTACGCCACCCATACATTGCTATTAGAATCATCAAGTTTTGCTTCATGACACAAATGGGGGGAAGGGACTTCAGTGGAAGGGACCTCAGTGGTTGCCTAATGCCTACCATGTAAAGTCTGATTGCTCTTTTCTCTGTACATACCTGTCCTCCCCTGGTTCCTCAATTTTGCTCCTACCAATAGATAGGTCTGGAGCATGCTCTCCAGTCTCCAAAGAAAATATATTATTCAAGCCAGGCGTGGTGGCGCACGCTTGTAATCCCAGCATTTGGGAGGCTGAGACTGGGGGATCCGGGTTCACAGCCAGCCTCAGCTGCTTAGTGAGGCCCTCCAAAACTTAGTGAGACCCTGTTTCAAAATAAAGAATTAAAAAAATAGGGCTGAGGCTGTAGCTCGGAGGTAGAATGCCCGCAGGTTCCATCCCCAGTACCGAAGAAAGAAAATATATTATTCTTTACACCCCAACTCCCAGAAACTCCAAGATCACTCCAACTATATATAATTGCTTATTCTGAACTCTTTAGGCAGCTATCACTGATTTACCATCTGATACCCTGTGTGTAGTAATTTGTGTTTTATAGGGCTCCAACTGGTGCCTAAGATCCCTAAAGTCAGAGACGTCTTAACCATCTTTCCATCCTCACTGATGTCTGGCCTAAGAGTATCTTCCTTGACTGTATGAAAGACATAAGGAAAAAAAAAAAAAAAAGATTTCCATTAATGTCTGGCTTGTCCCAAGCAGCATTACTACTCTCTTACTCAATCCGGTCTTACTGCTGATTGTTCCATTTTGGACCTGCCAGGGAAGCTTCAAGGGCAATACCCAAGACCAAGAACAAAATTAAATGGCCTCAGCTAAGAAGAAGTACGTACCCGTTCAGTGAGCCCTAAACTGTTGATGCCTTAAAGCTCCAGACATGACCGGCACTGACCTGCTCCAGAAGATAGATGAGCTGGTCTCGAGCCAGCCTCTTGAGCATGGAGAAGTCGGGCAGCTCGGGGGCATCCGGCCGATGGGGAAAAGCCATGGCGGCGGTCACCTGTGCAGCAGTGTGCAAGGAGGGGGACACCCTCCGTTTTCAGAAGGCTGGCGGCAGCCCAGTGTGAGCACAGGGTGGCGACCCTGTCTGCCTGGGCACGGGATCCGGAGGCCCCCGAGGGGCCCTTGGTCTTCAGTAGCACTCGAACGACCGGCTACCTCTTGGCCAGACAACCGCAGCCTCGGAGAAAGGTGCCTTCAGACCTGCAGCCACCGCGGTGCGAGCCTCACGCCTGACAGCGGAATTCCGGTCTACACCCACAGGCAAACCCGGCGACTAGCGGGAGAACCCCGCCTCCCGCCAGAGAGACGCGACTTCCTAGACCTCCCGGAAGTCCCGTGCGCTGGCCCCCGCGCTAAGCCTGCCGGGAAGGGGACGGCGTCCGGAAAGGGACAAGGTACACCGTAGACGCTCAGCCCCCTTTCCAGTCTCATTCCTAATCGGAGCAACGTGTTACCGGAGAAAGCGATGATACATTCAACTACACTTCAAAGATACAGCCAGTTCTTCTGGCTCACCCAAGCCAAGAGCTGGGCACTTGGTGAGATTTCAAAAACTTCGTAAAAAGGCGAAACCAGCTCTTTCCGGACAGCACTAAGCTCTGGGGTCCCAGTTGTCAATCAAATCTACGTCACAAATCGAGCTTCCGGCGAGATGATCCCCGGGCTTCTGGGCGGCAGAGGGGAGACTCCTGGAGATTGGGATGGGTGGAGAGGAGGGAAGAGGGAAAGGTAAGGGTGTGATGGAAGCTAAGTCCGGGCACCTGTGACCTCGGATACCAGGGTATCCTTCACGACCTTTGTGTGACATATTCATACACTAAAAACAACTGAATAAATGAAAGAGGCTAAATACGAGAGTGCAACTATATGCTGCCATTTATGCAAGTTTGTTGTTTTGTGTGGCACTGGGGATTGAACCCAGGAGCATTCTCCCTCCGAGCTACACCCCCTGCCTGATTCCCCCCCCACCCCGGTACTGGGAATTGAACCCAGGGGCATACCACCTCCGGGCTACACTCCTAGTCCTATTTTTTTTAAATATTATTATTATTATTTTATGGTGCTGGGGATGGAACCCAGGGGCATTCTACCTCTGAGCTATACCCCAGACCTATGTTTTTTGGTTTGTTTGTTTGTTGCAGTACTGGGGATTGAACTCAGGGGCATTCTACCTCCGAGCTATACCCCTAGCCCTATTTTTTATTCTTTATTTTGAAACAAGGTCTCCCTAAGTTGCGGAGTGCCTCACTAGGTAGCTGAGGTTGGCCACGAACCCGGGATCCTCCAGTCTCAGCCTTCCGAATGCTGGGATTACAAGCGTGCGCCACCACGCCTGGCTTTCTTTCTTTTCCTTCTTGCGGTACTTCCGGCTGAACCCAGAGGCATTCTACCTCTGAGCTATACCCCCAGCCCTATCTTTTATTCTTTATTTTGAAACAGGGTCTCACTAAGTTGCGGAGTGCCTCACTAGGTAGCTGAGGCTGGCTGCGAACCCGGATCCTCCAGTCTCAGCCTCCCAAATGCTGGGATTACAAGTGTGCACCACCACGCCTGGCATCTATAAGGACTAATGTTTGTATGTGGTTAATGAATTTCTTATGGGTTGTCTTGAGGCACTGCTTTTTCAGCTAAGAGATCACTTCCGTCAGGCTACATGTTTCTTTTTTTTTTTTCTTTTTTGCAGTACTGGGGGTTGACCTCAGGGGCATTCTACCTACAAGCTATACCCCCAGCCCTATTTTTTATTCTTTATTTTGAAACCGAGTCTCACTAAGTTGCAGAGTGCCTCACTAGGTAGCTGGCCTCAAACCCGGATCCTCCGGTCTCAGCCTCCCGAATGCTGGGATTACAAGCCTGCGCCACCATGCCCGGCTCGGGCTACATGTTTCTAAGAAATTTTCCTTTATAATTAATGTGAAAGCAAAACCCAAAGCACCCCAAATTTCCAGAACATAACATAATGAAAGTGGGATATGTCATGCATCCCTTCTTTTGGAATCGTCTGCCTTGCAGGATTCGAGCGAACCGAGCCTTGCTCAAGATCCAGCTATTAAGGAGCGGTGGCAGCTGGGGGTATAGCTCGGAGGTAGAATGCCCCTGAGTTCAATCCCCAATACCACAAAAATAATAAATAAAAAAAAAGTTTAAGTTGACAGGCTGCACTTGAACTTGTGATCCTCCTGCCTCAGCTTCCCGAGTAGCCTGAATTACAGGTGTGCACCACCAAGCCCAGTTAAGATTCTGATTAATCGTACCATCATATTTCCTGGTGAAATGCATAGGAAGTACAGGATATTACCTAATGCCAAAAATTGAATCTGATCAAGCTTCAGACTACCAGTTACAGACTATATAGAGATACGTGTTAGTAGATACATGTTAAGACATTATAGGGGCGAGGCATGGTGGCACATGCTTGTAATCCCAGTAGTTGGGAGGTTGAGATAAGAGGACCACAGGTGTGCGGCCAACCTCAGCAATTTAGCTAGACCCTATTTCAAAATAAAAAATCAGGTGCTGGGAATATAGCTCAGAGATAGAATTCCCTGGGTTAAATCCCCTGATACACACACCACACCCTTATAGGGATCAAATCAACCACATCCAAAGTGTAGGAAATTATATGGGACATATGACCCAACTTTTTAAAATAAATGGTAAGAAGCTGAGTGTGGTGGCACACAATTGTAATCCCAGTAGTTGGGAGGCTGAGACCAGAGGATCGCAGGTTTGTGGCCAGCCTCAGCTACTTAGTGAGACCTCGTTTCAAAATAAAGAATACAAAATAGGTTTGGGGTGTAGCTTGAAGGTAGAATGCCCCTGTGTTCAATCCCCAGTACCACAAAAAATAAAATAAAATAAATGGTAAGAGGGAAAATGGGAGGAAGAAACTACTGAATAAGAGACTTAAGGGATATATCAACAAAATGTAATGTTGCAATATATGGACCTTGTTTGAATACTAATTCAAGTAAACCAACTTGAATTAGCCATAAGAATAAAGTTCGCTGGCTGCCAACCCAGATCCTCCAGTCTCAGTCTCCTAAATGCTGGGATTACAAGCGTGCACTACCACGCCCGGCCAGCCTCAGCTACTTAGTGAAGCACTCAACTTAGTGAGACCCTGTTTCAAAGTAAATTTAAAAAAGGGGGTGGGGGGAGGAAGATGATCAGATGTGGTGGTGGTGCACAAGTGAGGCTGAAGACAGGATTATAGGTCCAAGGAAAGCCTCAGGAACCTAGCAAGACCCTGTTTCAACAAACAAAACTAATAAAATGGGCTGGGGGTGTGGCTCAGAGGAAGAATGCCTCTAGGTTCAATTCTCAGTACCAAGGGGGGGGAGGTGAGTTGTAACAATATAGTAGATATAGAATTTTAGACCCTGAGGAAAATCAATCCGAGTGAGTTAATGATAATATGAAGGGAACTGCCTCAGATTGGGCGATTAGGGAAGGCCAAAAAAGGTGACATCTAACTCTAAACCCAAATGGCAAGAAGCCAATCACATGAAAACCTGGGGACCGAGGAGTAAGTGTAAATGTTTCAACTGCTGGGGATTTTCTGGTTCCCTCTCCTCTCAATGTTTCGGCCTTTTCCATTCAATCTTTCTCCAAGGCTCCAACCCCAGAAAACACCAAGCAACACAGACTGCTACATCTTTTTTACTTTTGCACATAAGGAAACCAACTGACTAAGCAGTTCCAAAACTGTTAGTGTTCAGTGATCAAGAAGGAAATGAGGTCAGAAGGCAAACTTCACTTCCTGCCAAACACATCACAGAAACATAACACATACAATACTTGTTTTCAACATAGAGTCCAAGCAACAAGGGTGAATACTGAAGATCCAGGAAGCTTGAATTTACCAAGCAGCTCATTCTGCCCACATTTCAGACTCATCACTTTCTCCTATCCCGAAGTGGCTAATCCATACGTAGAAATCCAGGCAGCTCCTAATATACTTGCCCAGCTGTTTCACGACACCTCCACAAGCCAGACCACACTCAAATTCTGTACAGGAAGTTCCCGTTGCTGTCAAAGAACTCCCGCCCCCTCTGTACCACTTTGCTGCTGAAATTCTGGTCACCTAGCTCATCTGCCTTCAATTCTTCCATCTTCTTGCCATGTGGCCAGCCACTGCTGTCAGTGCCTCCGCTGCCTTCAGAATGACTGGTGCACTTCTGCAGCTCTCGCTGATGACCCAAGGCTGCACTGACAGGCACAGAGCTCTCCTTCTCCAAGCCCTGGGTTCCTCTATTCCTTCCCTTCTGTCTCCTTGGTGCATTTGTACTGTGAGTTTTTGACTCGATCACTTTCAAAGCCGAGCTGTGACTTTCACCTTTGGATGAGGCATTCTCCCCTGGCATCAGCAAAGAGCCTGATAAACAGTGGCCTGCAGCAAGAGGCTTAGAGCTGTCTTCAGAACTCAGAAGCTGCTGTAGTGAGTGGGCTAGCCCAGCTTTCTTAAGGACTTTTTGATCCTGCTTCAGTTTCTGCTCCAAAGTGGGTACAAATTTACTTTTCAAAACCCTTCGGATCACGTCGGTGCTTACATCAAAGCCTTCAGCCAATCTGGGAACTGACCAGGACTCTGCAAACTCTTTATGAAGAAACCTATGGGGAAAAGGAGCAGGTTTTTAAGTTGTGACAGCTCGTTGATAATACTAGTGATATAGAATTAAAAAGAAGAGGGCTTGGAAAAACCGCAAATATGGTCCTTCTACTGTGCCAGTTAAATAGCCAATAGCTATTCTTTTTTTTTTTTTTCCTTGTGGTACTGGGGATTGAACTCAGGGGCATTCTACCTCCGAGCTATACCCCCAGCCCTATTTTTTATTCTTTATTTTGAAACCGGGTCTCACTAAGTTGTGGAATGCCTCACTAGGTAGCTGAGGCTGGCCGCGAACCCGGATCCTCCGGTCTTAGCCTCCCGAATGCTGGGATTACAAGTGTGCACCACTATGCGGGCTCAGCCAATAGCTATTCTTGTGTGTCAACAGCAACACCTGAGCACTCTCAGTCTGGTCACTTCATTTCACATCAGGACTTCCCTCTGGGGTCTAACACCCATGTTAGATCCTAGGGATGCAGGAGGACTGCCCTTTGCTTCCAAGGGCATAAAGTCTGGTGGTGGATAGATATACCATACAATGGCACTATACTACACATTACAACAGAAGATGCAGTGAGCCCACCCAAGAGGGAGCCCCAAAGACAGGCAGGTACAACATCTGCAGCCTGGCCCAAGACATGCTTCTGTAGGTCCAACGCTTGTAATCCCAGTAATTGGGAGCTGAGACCAGAGGATCCGGGTTCGAGGCCAGCCTCAGCTACTTAGAGAGGCCCTCTGCAACTTAGTGAGACCGTGTTTCAAAATAAAAACTAAAAAATAGGGCTAAGGATGTAGCCCCTGGGTTCAATCCCCCGTACTGCAAAAAAAAAGAAAAAAGAAAGACAAATGTGTAATGATGTGTGTGTGATGTGTCTTTTTTTTCCTTCATCAAAAAGAAACACTGAGCCAGGCGTGGTGGCGCATGCTTGTAATCCCAGCATATTTGGGAGGCTGAGACTGGAGGATCTGGGTGCGTGGCCAGCCTCAGCTACCTAGTGAGGCATTCCACAACTTAGTGAGACCTCGTTTCAAAATAAATAATAAAAAATAGGACTGGGGGTATAGCTCAGAGGTAGAATGCCCCTGAGTTCAATCCCCAGTACCGGAAAACAAAACAAAACAAAACACTGAAGTCAGGTGTGGTGGTGCATGCTTATAATCCCAGTACTTGGGAAGCTGAGACTGGAGGATCTGGGTTTGCAGCCAGCCTCAGCTACTTAGTGAGGCTCTCCACAACTTCGTGAGACCATTTCAAAATAAAGACCAAAAAACAGGGCTGGGGATGTAGTTCGGAGACTGGCCGGGTATAGTGGCACACACTTGTAATCCCAGTACTTGGGAGGCTGAGACAGGAGGATCTCAGGTTTGCGGCCAGCCTCAGGTACTTAGTGAGTTCCTCCTCAACTTAGTGAGACCCTGTTTCAAAATAAAGAGTTAAAAATAGGGCTGGGGGTGTATCTTGGAGGTAGAATGCCTCTGGGTTCAATCCCCAGTACAGGAAAACAACAACAAAAACACTAAAGGCTGAGACAGGACCATAGGTTCGAGGACAGCCTCAGCAAGTATCGAGATTCTCATCAACCTAGTGAGATCCTATTTCAAAATAAGAAATAAAATCAGGTTGGGAGCCCATAGTGGTGGCACACACTTGTAATCCCAGTACTTGGGAGGCTGAGACTGGAGGATCCGGGTTCATGGCCAGCCTCAGCTATTTAGTGAGGCATTCCACAACTTAGACCCTGTTTCAAAAATAAAAAATAGGACTGGAGGCATGGCTTGGAGGTAGAATGCCCCTGGGTTCAACCACCAATACAGCCAAAAAAAAAAAGAAAGAATGAAAGAAAAAGAAAAAAGTAAACACTGGATGTGTAAATGAGATCCAATAACTGAGCATGGTGGCACAAGCTTTGAATCCCAGTACTTGGTAGGCTGAGACTGGAGGATTGCAGATTCAAAGCCAGTCTCAGCAATTTAGCGAGACCCTCAGGAACTTAGCAAGACCTTGTTTCCAAATAAAAAATAAAATTGGGCTGGGGTTTTGGCTCAGAGTTAGCTCCATCCCCAGGTCTAAAAAAAAAAACTAACTTTAGATGACAGGTTTAGGAAGTTCATACATTACTGTATTTTTTGTTTGAAAATTTCAATAATAAAGAGGGAATAAAAAACTATCAAACAAAGCCAAACCCGTGTTCTAGCCTCAGGATCCTTTGCTTCTCATCACAGTAGATGCAAACAAGATCTTACCGGATCTGCTCCATGGCTTCCCACGTCAGGGTTCGGGTCGGAGCACCTGGCGCCTCCAATTGCCTCCGAAGTTTCTGGAGTCGGATTGCTTTTTTCCGTCGTTTCAGGATGCTGGGGGAGAAAACCAATGGCAGAAGCCATGCGTGGAAGCAAAACGGGTGTTTGAGGAGTCTCGGGATAAATCATGGAGAGCCCAGCACTATTTGTCAGTAAAGATCACCAGGCTACGTCTGCCAGCTTAGAGCTGCTCAGTACACCGCCCCAAAAGTCTAACATCTAGAACAATAACTGCCCGTAAGCATGCCGAACTATCTAAACGGGTGATGAAATACGTCACTAGCAAAGGGATCTGTGGTTCAAAGGGAGCTGAACGACTGCTCCTACGCGCCTGAAAACAGGTGAAGAAACAAGGGCCGCTGCGAAGGCGGCAGCACGACACCCAGCGCCAAGGGGGCGCGGCCTGGGGCGCCGGGCGCGATTGCCAGCTTCAGGCCGAGGGCCCGGGAAGGAGCCGGTACCTCTCCACCTCTTCCAGCTCACGCTCCTCCGGCTCCCAGTCGGAATCGGGGTCCGGCTCGCGGCCGACGGGGCCCGGGTCCGTCACCCCCCGGGTAGCGAACCCACAACGAGCGACAGCGGCGCGAACGCGGCTGCACAGCAAGACATTCAGGGTAGCCGCCATGGCGACGCTAACAAGCCTTTTCCAGCCCGCGACTCAACGGCACCGGAAGCGGAAGGGGCGGGCCGAAGGCTAAAGGGGGCGGGCCGGAAGCCGGGTAATGTGTGGGCGGGGCCTCCGCTGCCCTGGCGGCCCGCCCTCCCCTGCTGAAACTGTTAGGGCTTCCCCGAAACGCAAGGGTAGCAATGAGGTGCCGGACGATCCTGGAAAACGACATAAACTTTAATAAAAAGATTCAATAGCCGAGAGCCGCCCCTCTGTCCCAGGCTGCCCAGGCCTGCCTTATCTCCGCCACCGTGGCGGGAAAGGCGACCCCTCGACAGTCTTCTGACAGCCACAGCCCGGAGCCTTGGCGCTTGGCTCCAATGGGAAAGGGCCTCCTTGTCGCCGGGGCTACCTCTATCCCCAGGCTGCGCCCAGGGTTCAGATACATCTCCTACGCATAAACCCAGCCTAAGACTTGATGGGCAGAGATGAGTATTGGGCCGGTCGCGGCTCTTCATCTTTTAGTCTTTACAGGCCCCAAAAGAATTTTAGGGTGTGAGGAATTCTTGGTGTCTGTGTGTTTTGCCTTTTGCAAACAGAGTTTCCGACCGGGACTTTTCAAAATGGAATTTGGTGGCAGTCTTTGATTTAGCAAAGATTGAGAGCCCTTTGTTCCTATGGAAACCCGAGGGGGTTCTTCATGAGAGGTTGAGTACCGGACTAAGCTCCTGCTTTTTACCTGTACTGGCTGATGTTGAGGAGTGTATTGGAACGCTGCAGAATAGGTGCAGAGGGCGGGCAGAGGGTAAGGTCCCCCGTCTTGGCAGCCCTGTTTTCAGAGTTTACCATGGAAGGCAAGGTGCATTCAATCCAAGAGTCACTCTCCGTTCTTTCAGGCTGCAGAAGATAGCCCTGCTTTGGGGTTAAAGTGGATGGCACTGATCCCGTCAGGGCTCGGTTTATGGCTTCTAGCCTTCTGCTGGCTTGGCCTTCTGCAGTGGAAACATGGATCCCCCCCGAATTGAGTTGGGACTCACAGAAGAAAATGGCTCACCTCTTTCCCCACTGTGGTCCTATTACCAACACAGAGGAATGGCACTCCATGCTTTCCTCCAGCATCTTTTTTTTTTTTTTTTTTTTTTTTTTTGCAGGACTGGGGATTGAACTCAGGGGCGTTCTACCTCCGAGCTATACCCCCAGCCTTATTATTTTTTTTTTTATTCTTTATTTTGAAACCGAGTCTCACTAAGTTGTGGAGTGCCTCACTAGGTAGCTGAGGCTGGCCGCGAACATGGATCCTCCGGTCTCAGCCTCTCGAATGCTGGGATTACAAGCGTGCGTCACCACGCCCGGCTCCTCCAGCATCTTTACAACACTGTATTGTAAGTGGTGTGTTTACTTGCCTATTTCTTGCTCCCTTTGTTGAGGGCCAGAACTGTATTTCTGTCATTTCTATTATCAGGGTCTAGTACATAAAGGGAGGTAAATAAATAGGCCCACCACCTCCCCCATTCCTATACTGCTGGAAATGCCACATTATATGTTGGGAGCATCGTAGCTGGGATATTTGCTATGGGAATTTACATAGGTCATATTGACTTCAGCTAGTTTTGTATACTTACGGCTAGTGAGCCTGACTCTAGCGCTGGAAAAATAGTGCCTCCCATATTTCTTCATTGACAATGAACAGGGGCCCATGGTTGTTGGATCTCCTATCCAATTGAAGTTCTTGGGCTGCAGATGGTACCGGGAATGAGGTAGATTTGCAGCATTCATACTTGGCAGTGGCTCTAAGATCCTGGGAATCAATTCATGGGGCCGAAGTGGTTGCAGGTAATGAGGATGGACCTGCTCTGAGGTGGCCCCTCTCAGGAGCACCAATGGGACCACACTCACAGATTGCTGTTGTCGATTGCCCAGCCCGTCCTGGTGAAATCTAGGCTAGAGGAGAAGAGCAGCTCCTTACCACAGTTCTTGTGAGGCTGGATGGAGCATTGGAAGAAATAGGTAACTGACACATCTCTTGTAGGCCATAGTGACTATCTAAACAGTTAGTTTAGGGTTCAGCAAATACAGAGGGCCCAACAGACTTGCTCCTAGCCCAGGGAATAGTGACTGTGACAGCTGTTTTGTTGGCCTGACTGTTTACTTATCTCCTGTTAGAGGCAGGACACAGGTGGTGGGAGGGAGATTACACAGAAACCCCTGAAGGCAGTGGTAGCCTTGTTATCTGTCAGTCATGAGTTTTGGCTTACTATGAGATAGGAATATAGAGAGCAAGTCTCTTGTAATTGAGGAAGTTGGGAGCTGCACTGTACTGGATGCCAAGACCCAAAACAAGGGAGCTTGGGAACAGATGCAAAAAGAACCAACAAACCCTTTCCTGAGGCCCAGTGTACTCAGCTTGCCCAGGCTCCACTGAGAGATATCATCACCTAAGCCTCCTTTGGTGTGACCACCACCGTGAGCTGGTATAATGGCCCTTTTTCCCTGGTTTTGTAGAAGGCTTTGTAATGACCCTCACCCGATACTCATGAAGTTTTTTCTGGCCCCGGTGGCTGGGATGCAGCATTCGGGTCAGCTGCTCTACAATACCCAGGCTTCGAATGAGATTCTCCCTTTGCAGTAGAGCCTTCATCCTCGCTAGCTCCTCCTCTTCCACAATTTCTTGAGGCTGCATGGTATCCAGGATTACTGGTAGCAGCTACAAAGTACAAGAGATAATTGCAGTATCTCCAAGGACAAGTCCCAAACGATCAGCAAGGATGGCTACAGGACTCCTGCCCACTCTACCTCCATCCTTGCCCTGACCCTCTTGTAATGGTCCTTTTGCTGTCTGTTCTCTCACCTCCTGCTCCAAAAGGTCAGATTCAATTTACTGGTTAGGAATTCATCTCTCGCGGGCAAAGGGAAGAGAGGACAGCAGAGATTCCCTTCTCTAGTTGTCCCAACCCATTTTCCTGCAGAAAAATAAGAGTCACAAAACCCACCTCTTTTTCCCGGTTCCGGTTCCTGTAAGCCAACTGGGTGGAAAGGCTCCGGAGCCCTGCCCTGGATCGGCTCTTCTCCCCGGCTGATTCACCCAGGTTGTGGTCCTTATTCTCCTTTCTCTTCTTGGAACCTGAGTTCTCCTGCTGTTCCTGCTTCAGGCGGATCTCTTCCAGTTGCTGCCTGACAAGAAACCACAGCTTTACATACTTTGGAGTGTGATGGGGAGAAAGGAGGGTGAGAGAAAATGGAGATGGACAAAAAGCAGGAAATCATGATCTGTTCTTGGGACTTATGGGAACTGAATGAGGAGGAAGATGAGAAACCTACTGAATGGAAAGAGTCATTAAGAGACTCATAGAATTTATAGCTCCATTCCTTTTTCTTGCAGTGTTTGGCTTCCTCTCCTCCTGCTGGGGAGCAACTGGGCTTCAGGATTTTCCCCACCCACATATAAAGAGTAGAATGCAGGGCAAAGTACCTGGCACACTCCTCTCTGGCCTTGGAAGCAGCAGTCTCCTGGAAGAGGGAGCCATTGTGCTTGAAGAAGGGTGCATACTTCCCTGTGTCCGGCCCAGGGTAGATCCGCCGATATCCCCCCAGGTGGGAATCCTCATATCGCTCCTGGTCCTGCACGGCTGCATGGGAGGACTCAATCTGTTCTTTCCTGTGAAAACCAAACTCAGGGGAGTCAAAGGAGGGCTTGAGAATGTTCACTAGGAAAAGGAAGGCTGGCTAAGGCGGTGTGTGTGTGTGTGTGTGTGTGTGTGTGTGTGTGTGTGTGTGACAGATAGTGGGGATGGAACCCAGAGGCATTCTACCTCTGAGCTACACCCCTAGCCCTCTTTTTTTTTTTTAAATTATTATTCTTTGTTTATTTTTGTTTATTTATTTATTGTAGTACTGGGGATTGAACCCAGGGGCATTCTACCCCCGAGCTACACCTCCAGCCCTTTTTTTTTTTTTTTGCGGTACTGGGGATTGAACTCAGTGGCATTCTACCTCCGAGCTATATCCTCAGCCCTATTTTTTATTCTTTATTTTGAAACAGGGTCTCACTAAGTTGCAGAGGGCCTCACTAAGCAGCTGAGGCTGGCCGCCGGTCTCAGCCTCCCAAATGCTGGGATTATAAGCCTGTGCCACCACACCCGGCTCCCCAGTCCTATTTTTTATTCTTTATTTTGAAATAGAGTCTCACTAAATTGCGGAGGGCCTCATTAAGTAGCTGAGGCTGGCCACA
>PVLC010028917.1:0-20611 GCA_004027655.1 Graphiurus murinus
ATCACATCAAAGTCAATCACTAAACTGACCAGGAGATAGGGGGAGGGTGGGTGGGAATTGGGGAAGGGTTAATGAGAAATATGTGCATGGATGTCTTTACCTGTACTAGTTTGTACCCAACAAAAATGTGTAATTAACCCTGTTGTACCCAAGAAATGTATAAAATTCCATGCTAAAAAATTAAAAAAAAAAAAAGAATGGTTAAACAACAATTGCTAAATTTGAGCTTGCATTTTAAATAGAGGAAGACAACTAATACACAAGTAAATGTGAAATATGTCATACAGTAATAAACATTAAGGAGAAATGAACTAAATTCCATAATAAAACATGCTAAGGAGAAAATGAAGCAGAGAAAGTAGAATGGGAACAGGGGCATTTCTATTTTTCACAGGGTAGTCACTTTAAAGTTAATGCATGAAGAGACAAGGGGACAAGCCTTGCAGAAATCTAGGGAAATATCATGGTAGGCAAAAGCAATGGCAAATGCAAAGACTCTTTAGAGTAAGATGGCTGATGTGTTAAAAGCAGAGAGGCTGATGTGACTACAGCAGGATGAGCAGGCAAAAGAGGTTGGGAAGAGAGTTCACAGCTAAAACAGAAGACAGATAGTAAAGGACCTTGTAAGTCAGAGACAGAAATTTGTATTTTACTCAGAATAACTAGAGAGACCATTAAGTTTTGTTGAGGGATAGATTATAATGAATAAATAGTAAGAGCAGATAGGAGGCTATTGTAATCTATGGGGAAAACATAATGACTTTCATGATCTGAATGTTGTATCCCTCCAAATTTCATAGATTGAAACCTAATGCCTATGTGATGTTTTAATAAGTGGGCCTGCTCTAGTTGGCACCTGGAATATTACCTATCGTTTATCAACCAGGGAGCCCTCATGAGACACTGTATATGTAGGCACCTTGATCTTGGATTTCCCAGCTCCCAGAACGAGGCAATAAAAATGTCTGTTGTTTATAAGCTACCCAGTCTATAGTAATTTGTTATAGCAGCCCCCAACAGACTGATACCATAACATAGAGTTAGGTGGTAGCAGCAGAGGTGGTTGACAGTCATTCTGGACATGTTATAGAGATGGAAAGATTTGATGGTTGCTCAGAAGTCAAGTGTAATAGAAGACAGTAGTCAACATTGATTTTAATATTCTCTAGTTTCATCAGTTTTCCTGAAAATATATTATATGAGTGACATTAGCCAGTTACAAAACATGAAGGGTCATATGGTTTCCCTCACATAACGGAAGCTAGGAAGAAATTGGGATGCAAAACAGACCCCAGACAAAAGAGGAGAAACCCCCTTGGAGTGATGAGGAGTTCTGGGGAGAGGTGAAGGGAAGGGAGAGACTTGATGAAGGAAACACTTCAATTAATACTCTGGACATATACAAAATTGTTAACACCAATCTCAATATCCTGTATCAAGAAGGGGAGGGAGTGAGGTGGCACCTGAGGGGAAGCTTTGCTATTGCTGTATGAATGTTTATGTCTCTGGCACCCTGAACTTCATTATGATGTATGATAATAATACATCAATAATTTTTTAAAGTTGACTTTAAGATATTGTATTAAACTGGAGAATGGAAAGGATGAAACTTCCATCTATTGGCATGAAGAAGATAGTGAAAGGTGGAGTGAGGCCATTGGACGTCACCAGTTTAATTGTGGAGAAAGATCAAGTAGGCAGATGGATGCAGGATTCTGGAATTAGGTGAATGTATGAATTGAAAATATATGTTTTCAGATCATCTGTGTATAGAAAGATGATATATAAAGTCATGTGGCTAGGTGAAATCAGTCTTGGGTTGAATGCAAACTAACAAAATAGATCTGAGAACTGAGTCCATTGGTCTAAAATTGCATTCACATGTTCATCACTAGTCCCAACTCTTAGGATCAATGACTACACTTCCAAAAAGTACTTCTGACTTCCCTACCCAGCCAGAAAACCATGTAAAATAGTTCAAACTATGCTTGTCCCATGAGTAACCTCACCTAATAACACACACACACACACACACACACACACACACACACACACACAATAAAGGTAGTAATGTCTCATAGTTCCTAACAGAAAGATTGTGTATGTGTGAGTGTGTGAGTGTGTGTGTGTGTGTGTGTGTGTGTGTGTGTGTGTGTGTGTGTGTGTGTGTGTTTTACTGGAGACTGAAGGCAGGGAATTCTACCTTTGAGATAGACTCCCAGCCCTATTTTATTATTTATTTTGAAGCAAGGACTTGCCAAGTTACCTTGTGCTGGCCTCAAATCTGTGATCTTCCTGTCTTCCTAAGTACTGGCCTTATTCTGTATTTGGACAAGGTCAGGGCAATGAGCATGAATCAGGAGACTGAAAAGGAGCAGTGAGTGAGAAACTGTATCCTAGAAACTAACAAATAAAGATGTTTAAAAAGGACAGAATGACCTAGTACTTGGGAGGCTGAGACAGAAGGATCACAGGTTAGTGGCCAGCCTCAGCAACTTGTGAGGCCCTCTGCAACTTAGTGAGATCCTGTTTCAAAATAAAGAATAAAATAGGGCTGAAGGTGTAGCTCAGAAGTAGAATTTCTCCGGTTTCAATCTTCACTACTGCATAAAAAAAAAAAAAAGAATGAACATTACATCAAATATTGCTGATGTACTGATAAGAAGATTAAGAAAATCTAAATGAAATGTGTCTAATAGAGAATAGGAAGAGCAGAACAAAAGAGGAAAGAGTCAAAATAGTTGCACTAGTTTATACTCCCACCAACCGTCTTCAAGTGGCTTCTTATCACTTATAGCAAAAAAAAAAAAAAAAGCCCTCCCACACAAGCATCCCTGGATATTGCTCTGCCAGAAAATTTCTCTGTGTCCCTGAATTCTGACTTATCTGTACCCCTTCTACCTAGACACAAGTTTCAATTTTAAATAATGTCCTGTTTTCCTCTTAGTTTTCAGCCATTAATTACATGCACCCAATTACTCCCCAGCAGTAATCAAATTCCTCTAAGTCATTTATCTTACAAGAGTTGGCCCTTTTCTGTATGCTGATTAATTTTATGCTCAACACTAAGAAGCTGCTTCGGTCTGAGATTATCTAGATTAAAATGTTACCGAGTGCATCATTCCGTCTTGCCTAGTTAGACACCGTGATGTCAACCCAATCATATTCATTTGTTACAAATGAGAGTATATTTCTTTTTAGATTTTCATGGTAAGTTACAATTTTTGATGAACATATTCTGTGCAAGGCACAATCCTAAAGCCGATTTGAATGGGTAATGGAATTTTAGCCTGCTCAGTGGTTAATTTTTTTTTTTTTTTTTTTTGTAGCAGAGAAATCTTTCCACAATGTTAAGCAGAATACAATACATTGATTTAAAACAAATTAGTTTTAGCTCTCAGTTCCCTTGAAACTTTCTGTCTCTTGGGGATATGTTTTTTCTACTACATAGCATAACAGACTAGGTCTCAGTTGCTTAGCCCTGATTTTGTTTTTCAAACTAGGAAACTGAGGCCCCAGTTGTAAAGAGAGACACATACAATGTCAGGTAAGAGTGTGACTCTGGAGACAAACTGCCAGAATTAGAACTTTGTCTTCAGTCTTCCCAGCTCTGTTACTCAGATTAATTTGCTTTTCATCCATTGAATGGGCATAGAAATGATGCTTCGCTCAAAGAGTTTTGAAATCAAATGAAATGACTAATGCAAACCTCTTCAGATGGTGCTTGGAACACAATAAGTACTCAATAAATATCTTCTATTCTGAAGTAGCCTACATAAAAAGAGAATTTGTTTACCATATTTTTCTGTGCTGCTCTCTCCTCTGGGCATACTGGACACATCATGTCAGCGGGTGAAAATGAAAATGAGAATTTGTGTGAACTCTGTGGTCTATGCAATGATGATTTAATTTCAACCAGAGGAACATTTATTTAATTCCCAGGTCATTTACTCATTCAGCCTCCCTAATGGGCAACCTTCCCAGGGTGAATGCCCTAGTGAGCTATCTCTGATGAGGGCTGCAGCTGCTTGGAAGGAAGTGGCTGAATCTGTCACCACTGATCATCATGTTTTTCCTGGACTCAGAAGACATTGCAAATACATCAGCGGTATGACAGGGTGGAGGAGGAGAACTTAAAGACTCACAACTTTTCTAATAGGGCTATTTTGTAGCACACCTTCTCTTTGGGGATTCTATCCTACAGACACCCTCAGATTTGCTTTTGTACAGCTTTGGACCTATTTTGAACTCATACAAAGCACCTCCTTTGAGGTGGTAGGCCAGGCAGACTTGCAAGGCTTTACTGTAAATGCTTGTTTTATTCTAGTTTAATTTATTTTTATTTACTTTTTCTTTTATATTTTATATGGAAGGGAGGAAGTACCAGAACAAGGGAAATGATTTAGAGGAAAATTCTTGACATACAGAAGACAAAATATCTTTTATATATCTAGTTATTGCAGCATGGTTCATTCTTATTTGGGAATACTGATGTTCTGGAGTCAACTTTGATGGGAAAATCCTAAACTGAGGTAGAAAAAGCAGAGCACCACACATTTCCTCAATTTACCTCCTTGAAAGGGCTGCATAGTAGAGCCTTAGCAGAGACAGCTCAGAGAAACTTGTAATATAAAACCCATTATTTTAAAAAATTAACATTTCTTTATCATAGTTTTAGTCTTATAGAAATATTGAGAAGATTATACAGAGAATCTCCATATACTACAAACCCTGTTTGCCCTATTATTGACATGTTAGTACTAATAAAGACTCTCCTTGAATGAACTTTACAAAAGGACTTCTAAGTTCTTCTCTCAAGAAGGCTTTGACCTTGGACCTCAATGCTGTCCTTGTCTGATCTGCATTGCCCCAGTTCTAGTAAGAATCTTAAGTCAGTTTAGAGAAAATCCTCCACACTTAATCTGATCACCTTTAATATCTTGTCAAATTCCTTATTTCCCACCCTAGATATCTGATCATCTTCAATAATCCTATCATGTCAGTTTAGCAAGAAGCCCCTTTACTTTGCAACAATTACAACTGGGCTCCCCTGGATAATCCAGGATAATCTCCCCATCTCAATACCCTTAACTTAAACATATCTACAAAGAGAGCTTTTCCACATAATATAACACTTATAGGTTAAAAGGAAGCTATTATTTCAGGCTACCAGGCAATTCACTTAATCATTCAATTCCAGTGTACATGTGTCAATGATAGAGCCAGATACTAAAGCAATAAAGACAGATTTATTCAGTACTAACTATTGCCATAGGGAACAAAGTCCAGTGTGAACCAAATCAACTTTGATTTGTACAGAAGTGACTGGGCATTTTTAAAGAACAATGAAGAAATAGGAGGAAGAACAAGTGGGTCTCCAACAGAGTCAGGGAATGGAAAATTTATGAGGCAGAAGGGGGGTTGGTCAATATGATTAGGTCATTTGGGTTGATAACTGGCACTTACTAAAGTTAGACTTTGGCTGTCCTGCAGAGAATTAGAGATAGGGGCCTATTTCTTCACATGATGGTTGGAAAAAACAACAAATTATTTGGCAGCCTTGATCTTAAGGGGGCCAGAATCATCATCCTTTAGAATATGGACCTGGGCTGTTAGAAACTATGCTAATATTTGCTCGAGTCTCAGTGAGTCAATAAAATGAAAGCCTGATATGTGTGTGTGTGTGTGTGTGTGTGTGTGTGTGTGTGTGTGTGTGTGTGTTTTACTAGGGAATGAACTCAAGGGCATTCTACTTCTAAGATATACCCCCTGCTCATTTTCGCATTTTAAAACAGGGTCTAAGTTGCTGAGGCTATCCTTGAACTGGTGATCCCCCCATCTCAGCCTCCCAAAAGTACTGGGATTATAGACGTGTGCCACCAGGCCTGCCGGGGCCAGCCCTAAAAGCAGCAGAGTCTGGGGGTCCCTCGTTAGGTGGAGACTGAGGACGAGGTCGAGTGAGAGTACACTTATACACAATGTGGTTAAGACGCATCTGTTTATTCCATCTCATGAGTGCTTTTTTATGCTCTTTTCAACAAGGTATACAAAACAGGAATTTTTACAGTCTTGTTTTTCCCTAAAGTTAAGTGGGTACATTTTTAAGTAGAAAAGCTATTTCCCATAGTGTTTGCTAAGATTAGGGGAGCAGCAGAAGTTTACAAAAATACAAAAGTGTAAATGAATTATTTTTTAGTGCAAGAGTAGGGTTATAGATTAACAGCGAAGAGGAGCAGGGGTGAAGGTTAATAGCAAAGAAGAAACTATTCATTAGATAAATCTTTCCTATTTGCTCAGGCAGCTAGAAGATAGCTAGTTAATAAGTATTAGGCAATGGAGCAAGGTGAGCAAACTCTCTGTCTTAAAGCTTTCTTTACTTATGATAGGAAACCTAAGTTCTTTTGACTCAGCTGCTGGTATTTGTAGAGTTAATGAGTATCCCTGGGCCAAGGCCGAGGCATTGTTTTCAGCCCCTGAATGACTCAATCCGTTCAGCATCCTGTGCCTCTTAAAATTTTTTTTAATGTGGAAGCAAAGCCCAAATTTCCAGAATAAAATAATGTAAAGCAAGAAATGTCACACATGCCTTATTTAGCAGGCTGAGCCTTGCTCTAGGTCTTAACTGGTTAAGGTCCAGCTGAAAGTCTGCATTTTTATAGGCCAAAGCTGAGACCTAGTTGAGAAGAAGGTTCAGAGGAGCCTGATTAAAGGTGATTAAGGAGAGCCTCTTTGTCGCATGTAGAATAACATTGGGAATGGTAACCTGTTCTTCCATGGAAACAGTCAGCTAGAGTACCAAACTTGTGTTCGTTTTGGATTTAGTCTTAGAGATTCAATCATTTCCAAAGTTTCCTGGAGTGGCCCTTTGCCTCTACGTTCAGTGAGGTTGTTTCATATATTTATTATAGTTCATTATTCTTGTCATAAGTTGTGTTCTTCTGGGGTCCTGAATCTCCTAAAATGATTTTTGTTTAGTTGAATATATTAAAGTTCATTCTTTGTGCCATAAAATTCTATGGGTTTTGAAAAACATGTAATATATGTCTTACCTTAACGGTATAATATAGTTTCACCGTAGTAAAAATGCCCTGTGCTTCACCCATCAAACTCTCCCTGCCTCCCTATGGCTCCCTAGCAACTACTGATCTTGTTACCATCTCTATAGTTTAGCTTTAGCAGAATATCATATAATTGGATTCATACAGTGATAGTCTTTTGCAAACTGGCCGCTTTTACTTGGAAATATGGACTTAAGATCTACCCATGTCTCTTCATAGGTTGGTAGTGCATTTATTTTTATCAGTGGAAGATAGTCCATTTGTGTGGATGTACTATAGTTTACTTATGCCTTCATCATTGAAGGGAATCTTGATTATTTTTAATTTTTGGTGATCATGAATAATACTGTTATGAATATTCATGTATAGGTTTTTGTGCAAACATTTTCAAACCAGAAGTGTGATTGCTGGATTGTTTGGTTAGATTGTGTTTAATTCTATAAGAAATTGCCAATTTGTCTTTCAAAGTGGTAGTGCCACTTTGCAATGCCATCAACAATGAATGAGAGTTCCTGTTTCTCTGTGTCTCCCCAGAGATTGGTTTTGTCACTTTCTTTTGTGTTTTAGTCATTCTAACAGGTAGGCAGTGGCATATCATTGTGGTTTCAATTGGAAATTCCAATAACAAAGGATGATGAGCATCTTTTCAAATGCTGTCTGTATATCTGCATGGCCAGGTGTCTGTTAGATCTTTTGGTGATTTTTAAATTAAGTAGTTTGCTTTCAAACTGTTGGTTTTTAAGTGTTCTCTGTAAAATTTGGATACAAGTCCTTTGCCAGATACACATTTGCAAATATTTGTCTCAAATCTGTGGCATGTGTTTCAGTGTCATAGCAGTGTTCACAGAGTAGAAGTTTTTCATTTTAATGAAATCCAACTCAAGGTTCACTAGAGTAACAGAACTCACAGAACACATATATGCAAAAAGAAAATGTATTAAATCAGCTTATAGTCCAAAGCACTGTAGACCTAAATTTCCGACTGCACAAGAGGAGAGCCGGAAGAACCAGCAGCTGGTCGAGTGGTCCAGTAGGTGGAGTCTCAAAATCAGAGTGACCACTAATTCAGTCCCAGTTCAAGATGGAAAGGTCAGAAAAATTCTCCAGAGAAATGATGATGAAGGTCCAGTTTGAAGAGCTGAAGGCTGATATCTAGATGAGAATAGATATACCTCCTTCAAGAAGGAACATGCATGCCTTCACATGGCTTTCTCCTTCTTTTATCCAGGTCCTGCACCTATCAGACCTGTGCTGCTTACAGTCAGGACAGGACTTCACCCTCAATCTGCCATTACATAAACTAATCACTTCGTCAACACACCCAAAGTCACATAATCTTAGGTGTTTTATGATCCAGTCAAGGTGACAATCCAGACTAACCATCACTCCAACATATCATTTTTTTTTCTGTTATCAATCAGACTTTTGGTTTTATGTATAAAACCTCATGGCCAAACCCAATCTCACCTAGATTTTCTCCTATGGTAGTTTCTAGGAGTTTTATAGTTTTGCAATTAATACCTGGGGCATGTGTCTAGCCATGTTCTAGATTCAATTTTTAATTTCTTTAATTGATGCATACTATTTGTATTTATTTATGGAGTATAATGCTATAATTAGATACACTTATAAAATATGCAATGATCAAATCAGGATAATTAGTATTTCTGTCTTTCAAATAACATCATTTCTATATGTTTGGATTTTTCAAAGTCTCCTTTATTTTGAAAACTAAAATTAATCTTAGTAAACTATGTCATAACACTGTACTATAGATCACTTATTTACTTATCTATTTATTTTGTGAACATGGATGTCTAATTGTGTTAGTGCCATTTGTTGAAGACTCAACCTTTCTCTATTAAATTGCCTTTATCAGTTCACTATACTTTGTGGGTCTATTTCTGGACTTCTATCTTGTCTATTGATCTATACGTCTATCCTTTCACCAATACCACACAGCCTTCCTTGCTGTAGCTAGAATGTAAGTCCTGAAGTCAGTGTAGATTCTCCAACTTTGCCTTTCATCTTCAGTATCATGTTGACTATTCTAGGTTATTTCAAATAAACATATGGCTCAGTTTTCCAATACCCACTAAATAGCTTGCTGGGATATTGACTGCAAATTTCATTAAATCCATAGATCAACATGAGAAGAATTGACACCTTAATGATATTAAGTCTTCCAATCTATGAATACAGAATAACTTGCCATTGATTCAAACCTTTTTTCTTTATTTCATTACAGTCATAATTTTCTATATATAGATTTTGTATTTTGTTAGATTTATAGCTGAATATTTCTCTTTTTGTTTTTGTTGTTGCTACTGTAAATGGTACTTTAGAATTTCAAATCCAATTGTTCATCACTAGTAGAAGAAAGTAACTGATTTTTGCATACTAATTTTATAACCTGTGACCTTACTATTCTCAGTCAATTTTTCTAGGAGAGTTTCATTGATTCTATGGGCTTTCTATGAAGGTAGTCATGCCATCTACAACCAAAGAGAGTTTCACTTTTTTCTTCTTATGATATATATTTTTATTCCTTTTTTGTCTCATTACTCTAGCTAGCACTTCCAGCACAGTGTTAGCGTGGTGAGGGGTATCTTGTTTGTTTCCATTGTAGGGGGAAAACATGCAGTTTCTTACCACTAAGTATAATGTTAGTTGTAGGAATTTTGTAGATTATCTTCATATATTAAATTCTATGTTTGCCAACTTATTTGACCATGAGTCATTTTGTTTAAATTATAATTATGAATATTCACTGAACAATGGTATTTTGTGGAACACAGGAAAATTTCATCATAATAATAATTGTTCAGGAGTGACAGGTCAAATCGCTTGTAATCCCAGCATTTGGAAGGCTGAAACTGGAGGATTTGGGTTCGCGGCCAGCCTCACCTACCTAGTGAGGCACTCCGCAACTTAGTGAGACCCTGTTTCACAATAAAGAATAAAAAATAGGGCTGGAGGTAGAATGCCCCTGAGTTCAATCCCCAGTACCAAAAAAAAATTTACTTGCAGTAGAAAATGTGATTAGTTATAGGGAAAGATGAAAGAAACATTGGAATGATACTACTAACTGGTTGTCCAAACAATTTGAGCTGATACATGGATATCTGGGATTTTGTATCCATGGTTTAAAACCTATATGTTCATCTCATTCATTCATTCAGAAAATATATATTTTGTGTTGTCAGAATTAGTAAATTATAGGAATACAAAGATAAATAAGGCACAATTCTTGCAATGGAGAATTTATAGTCTAGTGGAAAAATAGAAATTGATTTATCTTCAAGCAATCCATCTTATTTTATGGAAAAAAGCACCCCCAAACTTCCCCTCAGGGAGGATACTTTAGGGTAAGCAACTCTATCAGCCTAACTCCAGAAACAGTTGGATTTTACTGGGATATTTTTGGTCATGAAACATTTTAGACATATTTTTTTTTAAATTACATTCAAGTTTTTCTTCCTCACTGCAGCTAACTACTGATTTGAATTAACACTCATCTTTTCCACAAATGTCTCTATGCCATACTACATGAACAAAGTGCTCCTAAATAACCCATGATATATGTATATTTTTAGGTTTTATGTCAATAATATCATGATGGATACAATATTCTAAAACTTGCTTTTTCACTCTGTCTTATATTTGAGACCCTTATGTAGATAGACCTCTAATTCATTTTCACTACTGAGTAATGTTCCATTGCATAAATAGAGCAATATAAATGTACTCATCCTCCCTGGGTGACATTTAGATTGCTTCCAATTTATGGATATTTCAAAAAATATTGCCAGGATCATCATTATACAGGGCTCCTGGGTAAATGTGCCAGACTTTCACTCAGGTATATACCTAGAAGCAGAAGTGCTGCTAAAAGGGGATGACTCATCTTTATTAGTTGCCAAATCATTCTTCAAAATGGTCATTCACTTTTTCTTTCTATTAGCATTGTCTGAGTTCCCATTACTGCCCATTTTTGCCAACGCTCTTTCAATCTGAGAGCTGCAAAGTGCTATGTGTTATTTTTCCTGTTAGAGATGTTGAACATCTTTTCATATGTATACAGACCATGGAGTTTTTCTCTGCTTTGAATTTCCAAATCATAATCTTTGCCAAATTCTTTTTTGGGATCATTTATCCAAATAGTCTCCATGCTAATTAATCCTTTGAGAAAATAGACTCCATTACCACACATATAAATAAAATAGATTTCAAATATTTTCCTAGTCTAAACTTGATCTTTTTTTGTTGATTTGTATGTTGTGATACATATAAGTTTTTTAATTTTATTTTATTTAATTAAATGGATTACTCTTTTCCTATGTGAGGTTTTTTTTTTTTTTTTTTTTTTTTGGTACTGGAGATTGAACTCAGGGCCATTCTACCTCCAAGCTATACCTCCAGCCCTATTTTTTATTCTTTATTTTGAAACTGGGTCTCACTAAGTTATGGAGTGCCTCACTAGGTAGCTGAGGCTGGCCTCGAACCCGTATCCTCCAGTCTCAGCCTCCCAAATGCTGGGATTACAAGCATGCGCCACCACGCCTGGCGTGAGTTCTTTTTTGTCATGTTAACAAACTCCTTTCCTACACTTAGGTCATAAATATATCATCCTATATTTTCATTTAAAGCTGTTAAATGTTGATTTCACATTTAGGTTTTATTAAATCTGGAAATGATTTTTTGAAGGACTTATTTTGAGGCATGATTATTACCCTTTCTAGGGCTAACTTGTTTTCTTATGATACTTTATTCAAATGTCCATCTTGTCCCAATTGATTTATCAAAAGAATTTTGTTTTACATCAATTTTTTATATATGTGTATATTTATTTGGGCACTCTTTTTTATGGTCAATGAACCTTTAAAAAAAAAAAAACTCACTTGCCTAAGTCACATTATCCTATTTACTAAAGCTTTATAAAAAGTCTTGCTCTCTGGAAAGATATCATCCCCACATACCACTATCAACAGTTTCCTCTTCTACAAATTGCCCTAGCAATATAATAATTATTATTAATAATAATATTATTATTATTACAATGATAATAATTATTACTACTTGAATTACACATATTTATGCAGTACAGTATGATAATTTGGTACAGGTATATGTTGGCAATATTGATTCCTGGCAGGACATTTCTCACATATAAGACCCTTTGACTTAACTGATTTATTTCACAAAATATGTTCAGTCTAAAAACAAGATCTCAGCCGGGCGTGGTGGCTCACGCTTGTAATCCCAGCATTCGGGAGGCTGAGACCGGAGGATCCGGGTTCGCAGCCAGCCTCAGCTACCTAGTGAGGCACTCTGCAACTTAGTGAGACTCGGTTTCAAAATAAAGAATAAAAAAAAAATAGGGCTGGGGGTGTAGCTCGGAGGTAGAATGCCCCTGAGTTCAATCCCCAGTACCGCAAAAAAAAAAAAAAAAAAAAAAACAAGATCTCACTAACAATAACAGTAAAGAATACAAAGCATATAGAAATAAACCCAACTAGGAATGCATAGAACCATTAAAAAAAAAAACTTAACTATATTAAAGGACATAAAATAAAATTTGAATAAATTGAGTAATATACCTTGTTTATGAACAGGCTGGCGATTACACAATAGAGGTCAATTTTCTTTCAAATCAATATGTAAATATAACACAATAGCAATAGAAGGCATAGCTAGAGAGAGATGAAACAAAATCCTTCTAAAGCTTATATGAAAGAAGAGCCAAAGCATAACTAAGATGATTTTGAAAATAAATAAAGCTTTAGCCCCACCAGACATTATATATTACTAAGCCATGTTCATTTTTAAAAATTTCTGATACTAATACAGAAACAGAAAATGGACTTAAAATAATGAAAAACACATGACAGAAATAGGCCCCTGCACATGTGAAAACTTGATATACGATAAGAATATTTCCATAAAGTAAGGAGAAAGAAATGGATTATATAGTTCGTGATGTTATAAAAATCTAGCTTTCAGTATGGAGAAAAATGGTGCTGTGACTTTTCTTTTTTAATCTCATGCTAACTGAGTACTAAGTGAATTAAACATCCAAATGTAGAGATAGAACCATAATCATACATAAAAAATGTGAGAGAATATATTTTTGACCAAGTTTGTAGGGAAATCTTCTGAAACAATTATTCAAGAGACTAAAAATAGATATGATTATATCAAAATTGTGGATTTCCCATAGGATGTTTATAAATAATAAGCAGATGGGAAGATTAGGAGAACATACTTGCAACCAAGAGATCTTGTTTATATATTTTTTATAATCTAGGCATTATTTTCTTATTAGTTTTAAAGAAAAGAAAAAGACAGGGAACACAGTAGGAAACTAAGGGAGGGTTGTTTGAGGACCAAAGCCCAGGTAAGATACTCGAAGTCACAGTAGAAAAAATGCTAATAAAAACCATAATGAAAAATCAGTATAATTCTTTCTTTCTTTCTTTCTTTCTTTCTTTCTTTCTTTCTTTCTTTCTTTCTTTCTTTCTTTCTTCTTTCTTTCTTTCTTCTTTTCTTCTTTTTCCTTTTTGTGATACTGAGGTTTAACTCAGGGGAGTTCTACTCCTGAGCCACACTCCCAGACCTATCTTATTTTTTAGTTTGAAACGGTGTTTCTAGGTTGCTGAGAGTCTCACTGTGTTGTCAAGACTGTCCTCAAACCTATGATCCTCCTGCCTCAGCTCCCCAAGTACTGGGATTATAAGTGTGTGCTCCCACGCCCAGCGATAGTCATTTATTATCATTATCAAGAATTGTATATTGTACATAATCATATGTGCTCTAGGACTGGTATCACAGTAGGTTGGTTTACAACAGCATCGCCACAAGCATGTGAGTAACATGTGCTAGGATGACATTACAACAGAAACATCACTAGGAATTTTTCAGCTCCCTTATAACCTTACGGGACTGCCATTTTATATGTATTACATCATTGATTGAAACATCATTATGTAGTTCATGACTGTATTTAAGAATAGACAACTCAACTACTTAGTGAGGCTCTCTGCAACTTAGTGAGACCCTGTTTCAAAATAAAGAATAAAAAATAGGGCTGAAGGTGTAGCTCAGAGGTAGAATGCCCAAGTACCGCAAAAAAAAAAAAAAAAAGAATAGACAAAATATAACAACTACATAAAGCTTTACATGAATCAATTTGATAATGTGATATACACTGAAGACTATGATCAGTTCCACTCTCTGCCCAAGTTCCAATCATTAAAAGTAAAAGGGAAATATAAAATGTGTACATGCTCCATAGCCCTGAGGGCTCACAATGACAAAATCATATTACCACACAATGACAAAATTTCCCAATGCAAGGTTAAAGACTAGATCACAAGAACTAAATCTAATTGTTTACACCATTTATCTATAACAAACAAAGATTTTAGAGAATTCTAAAGGTTTAGAGGTTTTAGGCTCTTTTTATCCAGACACAGTTCTTTGTGTCATCACAGAG
This sequence comes from Graphiurus murinus, assembly GCA_004027655.1. Taxonomy (NCBI): domain Eukaryota; kingdom Metazoa; phylum Chordata; class Mammalia; order Rodentia; family Gliridae; genus Graphiurus; species Graphiurus murinus. The sequence goes on from PVLC010028917.1 coordinate 14,554, forward strand.
ACAAAAATGGGCTTCCTAATTAACCCAACCTCATTAGAGAGTGCTGCTCAGCAGAGGTCAGGAAGGTTGTCTCCTGAGGGGAACACAACACTTACTCACCCTCACAGGAATGAAATTATCTGAGAAGACATAACTGACATATGCCTTTTTTTTTTCTTTATGCTCGGTCACATCCTGACAGTATTTTTAATCTTCTATGGTCTATTGACCCATCAGCTGACACGATGACTGACTGCTGAAGATCTGAATCCTAAAGCTAGTCTGGTGGCTTCGTAAAGAAATTCATTACTAACTTCTCCCCATCATTCCCTCTTACTCACTTCTGGAAGAGAAAACACAGAAAAGAAAATGCAGAGATTGGTTGTAAGTCTGCCTTACAAAATTTGATCTGTTGTAGTGCCTTCATGTTGAATTAAGAGGGCGTCTTTAATAAATAACTGCCACTCAGTCTAAAAGGAAAGAATATTGGTTCACCCAAGAGAAAGAATCTTGAAAGTCCTGGTCTTTCATTCACCAGTCAGAGAGTCCTGGAAGGACTATATTTAGTTCTAGAAGCTAATTTTTAAGCAAAAGGATTTAGACAAATGGATTTCTATGCAAAGGAAAATGAATGCCATGATATGGAGTCCAGAAACTATATCGAATCAGGACTATGGGTGTTGATACCAAAGAAGAATTCTAATATCTGGGGCAGGACATTTTGAAAATGAAAATTATGAGTTCTACCCTTACCAGAGTCTCCATAGGTCTGTCCTTACAAATCTCACATGTTCTCATATACAAAGGGGTATCTTTTAGTCTTCATAGTACATTGAAAGGAAGATTTAAGGATCAGATTATACGGTGTACTAAGTGATACCAGTCCTGACTTTCAATGCATCTGTAAAAGCATCTTTAATGTATAAAAGGAAATGAAGATGTTCTCTTTAGTAAAAGGTATATTCACTGGGTTTTCAAATCACCACAGTTTCCTGGCTCCAGATGGAATGAGATAAAAGCAGTTTTCACCATCACTGTGGCTCATTCTCTTGCTAGCTTGACTCTGTTGGACACATATTACTGAGACTTTAATATCTGCAAAAATCCAAAAATACAATCTCAGAATGAGTCACTTTTTTTTAATGACAGAGACTGCTGATGAAGGTCCCAAACAGAAGCAGTATTTTCAAAGCGGGGGCTGTAGCTGGAACAATGCAGAGTGCATTTCTGAAATTGTCTGTTTTTCCCTCTCTTTCAAAATCATCTGAGAGGCTGCCTACAGCGCCTTGAGAGTGGGGCTTAAGTGCTTTCTATCAAAAGCATGAGGACAAATGTCACCTAATGGAAAGGCCAAACTGTTCTTTTTAAACTGGTTTATTCATACTAAATAAAAATATGAAATGGCAAATGTGAGATTTACTGGTAGTGACACAACCACAGCGATAAGAGAGAAGCACTGTTTCTGGATTCCTCTCAAGAAGAAGATGCTCTGGAGAGCAATGCCTCTGGGCACAGTCAGGACAGTGGCTTAGTGGACACTTTTCAGGCCAGGAAGTAGATCAGGGGCTCAGGTACTGTTGACCCTCACAGGACACATGAGTTTAACCTGCAGGGTCTTTTTTCTATGCTGAGCTATTGGCAAGGCCCAGATTTTAATTTGGCACTTCTCTAAATATATTCCATTCACTGTCAAGGTAGAAAATATTCACTTTGTCAGCTTTGATGAGCAACCAAGCAAGAAAGAGGCTGCTAGCTTCTTTGTCTGTGCCACACAACAATTCAGCAGAAGTGATCTCCATCATTTTGCTAGCAGAACATCTTTATTTTTAAAATGTATAAATAAGCATTTTGAAGCATACAAACAGGTAGACCTTTATTTATGCATTCATCTGTGGAAGAAGTAAGACAATAGGAACAGAAAATTTTCCATTCAGGTATTGACCAAGCCAGAACAAATTTTTATTTTCTTTTTTGGTTTAATTAATGGAACATTGGGTTCCTTCAGAAATAGTATCATCTCCCTACAGGATATTTTAGAAATTTCTAGATTTTTTTTATCGTCACAATGATTAAGGAACCCTAGCAGTGTTTATTAGTTGGGCATTGCAATGAGCCAGCCTCACATATCAAATAACTGTAACTTACTCAACTTTTGAATGTATTATTGGATTTTCTGGTGGGTGAAAACATGCTTATAACAACCCAACTGGAAAACCTAACTCCATCCTACACATAAACACAAAATACATTTTGCATCAATTTAATATACATTGACTTTTCCAGGATTTCAACTACCGTAAAAACAACAACAACAACAACAAAAAAGAAAGTTCTTGGTTTTGTTGAGGTTTTAAAATGGTAGTTCTCTGTTTCAGAAAATCTGTTACGGACAGAAACCCTCTCCCTGGAACCACCCATTACATGCAGAATGATTTTTACCCGCAGTTATAAACCTCTGACTAGTTCACCTACACATTTTAATACATGCTTCTTTATTTTAAATTGTACTTTATTTATCCTTAGGTTATAATGAAGACACTGCATTGATTTTATACTAATCTTTTAAAATATACTTTTATTGGTACATTGTAGTCTCATATCATAATGTATTTCAGAGTGATAAGGACACACATGCACACAGCACTTGGTGCCCCCCCACTCCTTTCCTACTCCCTCCCCTTCCCCATACATAATATTAAAATTGGTATTGACAATTTCTCACAAGTACATAATAGAAGTGTTTCATTCATCAATCCTCTCTTCCCCCCACCCTCCCCTACACTCTTCCATTGTTCCACTGGGGTTTCTCCTCCATTACCTAAAGGCCTTCTTGAATCCCTGTCAGGGAAAGATATTGCAAATATTTTCTCTCAGTTCTTGGCTTGCCTTTTCATTTTATTAACCACTCCTTTTGAAGAGCAAGTGATGCTTAATCTTGGTGGGGTGAATTTATGTCTTTTTGTATTTACTTCTTTTTATACCTTGTCAAAAAGCCTGCCTCCTACAGTTCACAAGGATATTCTCTTCTATTCTTCTAGAAGTTTTATGAGTTTAGTTCTCATGTTTAGGTGTATAATATATTTAAAATTAATTTTTATGAATGGTACAAAGTAGCGACTATCACTCTTTTTGCAAGTGGATATTGAGTTATTAGGTATAATTTATTAAAAATACAAGTATTTTACCACTGAATCATATCAAAGCTTGTTAAAATCAGTTGCATGCATATACCTCTCTATTTCTGGACTTTTAATTATGTTATGTTGCTCTGCTTCTTACACACAAGCCACATGTTGTCTATTGAAGGTTTATATCGTCTTGACATTAAGTGGTCTAATATATTTAACTTTATAACTTTATTCTTCTTTTCCAAAGTTGTTTTTGCTATTCAAGAACTTTTCCATTTTCATAAAAAATAAGAATCATCTTGTCAATTTCTAAAAAAAAAAAAAAAAGTGTGGTAGTATTTTTATTAGTATAGCCTTGAGTATAAACATTACACTATAGTTTCACCAAAAATCTGACTAATTTCTTCTTATTCAATCAAAGACTGCCCTTCTATGGCACATTTTCTCCTCTGCCAGTCCTACTTCTATTCTCAGTATCTGGCCCTCTGTATAAAAATGTCCTTTGTCCCTTACTTACTTAGCAATGGCCTTTCTAGAATTTAGTTTTTTTATATATTTCTTTGTATTGACAAGTTTGTGTACTTTTATTTATTATTTATTTATTTGTTTATTTATTTTTGCAGTACCAGGGGCTGAACCCAGGTGCATTCTACCTCCGAGCTACACCCCCAGCCCTATATTTATTCTTTATTTTGAAACAAGGTCTCACTAAGTTGCAGAGGGCCTCACTAAGTAGCTGAGGCTGACTGTGAACCTGGGATCTTCCAGTCTCAGCCTCCCAAGTATTGGGATTACAAGTGTGGGCCACCATGCTTTGCTAAGTTTTTGTATTTTTAAATGCATGATCTTTGTTGTTTATTTTATGGCTCTTTGTTTTATTGGCAGTGATGAAGGTCTTTCTTGGCATCTGAGACTTCTGCATCCGAACTCTGAGTTTAGTGATTTTAAATTACGCCGTGTGTGTGTGTGTGTGTGTGTGTGTGTGTGTGTGTATACATATAAGTATGCACATATATATACATGTATATGATAATGAATGAGCTTGGAAGTAGTAAAGAAGAATAACAAAATATTTATAATAAAAAGGAACATTCAGATTTGAAAGAATTACTGGATTAGATATTTATGATTATGAACATTATTTTATTTCCTACTCCATAACATGCAAATATCATAATCTGCTCCATTATTTCACGAAGTTTTGCCATATTTTATAAACACGTGGACGTTTTTTAAGTTATCCTTCTCAACACCTGGTGTTTTGAAAATTCTGCTTCACTGGGTCTATGGTGATCCTTCTGTTCACTCAGTGCTAAATCTCTCTGTCAAGGAGTTTTGTGAAGCTCAGTGATATTCTATACATAAAGCAGTTCATAAACTATACATTCATATGTATATGTTAGGTATTATCAACATCATTTTAAAAATCATTATTTAAATCACTATTATTGCATCAAGCTAAAACTATGTCTTTTAAGTTTGTAATATTTCCAATGTGCTGATTAGTGAATGAAGTTTGGCTGAAAATGCTTGGTGAGTAAGGAAAAAAGCAGAAAATTAGAAAAGATTTGGAGATGAGTTTGATATCAGAATCAAAGGGCTAGTGAATGGTATTGCTTTTGGATGAGTATCTTATTTTCATAAAGACAAGTGAATAGACATGGGACTCAAAACTGACTATAACTATGCCACAGACAAAGTGCACATCAATATAATATTGTGTGCTCACCTGTAGGGAAAAGAATGATACGGAAATGTTACTAAGATTAAAGACTAGAATGAATTCCATCATCTGAGAGGGAAAACACATTAGCTCTAGTCACATACTTCATGAATCTTTCAAGAATCTCCATGAACAATTTACTGTGTGGAAAATTGCACATTTCTCCCCCATTCTCTACGTTTGACCTTTGCATATAATCTTTTTTTCTATTTAGAACTTTATTCCCTCACATCCCTCATCTACCTTTCTTAGCGCTCACTATAGTTGAATTTTACATTTGTGTGAGCATTTATTTGATAAATGTTGTCTTCCCCTGAAGTGCAAGTTTATTGAGGGAGGCAAGTTCATTTTTATCTGCACTGCAGTACTGGTACATTCTCAGGGCTTAAGAAATATCCACTAAATGATTGAGAGAATGAGTGAATAAATGAATGAATGAAGCTTTACCCAGAATATTTGGAATATATAATATCTTGAAGAAACATTTCTTCCACAGCTTTATCAACTGCTAATTTATAAAAACTGCAATTTAGATTTGGATGAAATATCACATGACTGCTTTTGAGTATTACATGAATATTTGAATACAGATGATGAGAATTCTTGGGAAATCTCTGTGAATCCATTTATTTTTCCTACAGTCACAGTGACTTTTCACATTTTCTTGTGCTAGCAGGGAAGGAGTTGGAAAGAGAATACATCTCCTTGGTAATGTACATGGTTCTGGATTCAGGTTGCCTGTATTCAAATCTCTATTTCTTAACTTACTGTTCTTGAACAGTCATAATCCAGATAGTAGCTACACACCACACATGTAACTAGGATAATAATAAAACCTACCTCACAAGGTTACAGGGAGGATTAAAATATTGCCACACACAAGTGTCTACTAGAAATCTCTAATGGAATACACTACAAATACATTTTATATCTTAAACATAAATTTCAAGCATACAAATTTGAAATAGAGTAGTCTTCCTTTATTCATGGTAACTATGTCCCAAGACCTCCAGAGGATGACTGAAACCACAGATAATACAAAACCCCTCTATATACTGTATTTTTCTTAATACACACATACCCTTGATAAAATTCATAAATTAGGCACAATAAGAATTTTAACAATAAAGCCGGGCGTGGTGGTGCATGCTTGTAATCCCAGCATTCGGGAGGCTGAGACCGGAGGATCCAGGTTCGTGGCCAGCCTCAGTTACCTAGTGAGGCACTC
>PVLC010028918.1:0-20581 GCA_004027655.1 Graphiurus murinus
TGTGTGTGTGTGTGTGTGTGTGTGTGTGTGTGTGTGTGTGTGTGATTCACACACACCTGGCCTGGTGCACTGTGGAAGAAGGGACCTTCCTGCCCAAGAGTGTGAGAGGGCACTCTCTCTGGACCCTTCTGTATTTTTCTGTATCCTCCACATACCTGAACTGTATACCGTGGGAAGTGTTTGGTGGAGAGATTATTCCAAAGCCATTTGTTCTGTTAAATACTTTTTTGTGTTTGATTCCTCTTGCTGTTTTATTTTTTTTTTCTTTTTATATGCTTTCACTATTGCGTTATAGTTGAAAAAGAGCAAGTAGTGAGACTCTCATCAACCTAGCGAGACCCTGTTTGAAAGTAAAAATAAAATAGGGCTGGGGGTGTAGCTCAGAGGTAGAACTCCCCGGGTTCAATTCCCAGTGCCACAAAAAAAAAAAAAAAAAAAGAATATGGAAAAAGAAGAAGAGTGAAAACCCACAGTTAGAAGAAGGATCCCATCAAGGGCCGGGGGAGATCAGTGAGAGGGAGCTTGCCTGGCATGCATGAGGCCCTGGCTGCAGGCCTCCAGTGCTACCATCAAAAAGAAAAAAGATTGTATCAAATTCAGGTTATATGCTGTCAGAATAATTCTGTCCACAAGACAGGTGCTCATGAATGTATCATGATATCTAGTGGATACCAACTTTGTAAATTTCAGAAGCTTATCTCCATTATCCCTGCAAAGTAGAGGCAAGAGAGGAACCAGCCTGTGGCCCGCTCCTTGCAATGGTGAGCGGAACAGCAGTCACTTCTTGTTTTAATGTGATGAAAAGTTGAACATCCCAACACAGGGATTGTGTTAATGTCTGCCCTATATTAAAAAAGAAGATCTAATTTTGGATCCTCTGGTACATTTTAGTTTCCCTGAGTTATGTGACTTCTTAAAATGTTGATTCCTAATATTCAACAATTATTTGGATGCTTTAAAGATTTTATTCAAGAATACACTGACTACATTTAAAACCCATCTAAAGGTGAGATATTAATCTATTATTAACCTTTTCGTTAACTAAAAACCTTAACTCTTTCCTGCATACACAGACCAAAACTACTTTGTGGTGAGACCAACGGCTAGATTTCACTGTTTTGATTCACATATGTTACTTCACATGGGCTGAACTGGTTTGAAGAACTGACTATTTCTTCAAACTGTTGGAAACTTCATCAAAATCTTTAACGGATGGGCTCTTAATAAAGCAAGATAGTTCTATAATGATAAAAGTGAGAAATTTTAAGTAAATGCTGCTTAAATACTATAAAGTTCTCTTGAATGAGATTAACTCATGAAGTCCCAACTTTTCAATTCTAAGGACACAGTAATTATTTCAATTATTATTTTTGCTCAATTAAGGTTTTTAGAGGTATCTCATATCTGGGACGATGGAACAAAATAGGCTAAATGTCAACTATCAGAAACCCCAGAACTCTCCCAACATTCACTTGATTAAGTTTCTAGATTTCACTCACAGCTTGCCAGGGTGGACAAACTTCTCAACTCCTCCCTCCTTGCTACTTTCCTTTGGTGTCTCTTGAGCTTTACAAATAGAGGACAAACACTTTTTAAACACGCTTAACTCTGCAGAGTGAATTATACTTAATGACTATTACTATAAATTTTCAAGGAATGCTAATGAGGCTAAACAGGCCGCAATATCATAGGCATATCCAACTCAGGAGAATAATTAAAATAATTTTTTTCAACAACAATATTGCCCATGAGACCTGAAGTAGGTCATTTATTATTTTTTTAAATCTACAACGAAATATTTCGTCTATATTTTCACCATAATTAGGTAGAGCCTGTCAGAAAAGGAAATATATTTCCTTTTCATGAAGCTCCTAGATAAAAAAAATTCTTAGGAATTTTATGACTCTCTGAAGACTTAAAGCAAATTGCTCTCTGAGTCGGGGAGGGGTCATCTACAGGGACTGATTCAAATGAATGGAAAAAAAAATACTTAGCAGCAAAAAATAATAAGGCTGCAAATCTGCTTCCTAGGGGACTACTTTTTTAAAAAATATTTTATTGGTGCATTGTAATTATACATCATAGTGGGCACAGCCATACAAGCATGCACTTAGGTATTAGCATGTTTCCATTCAGGGAAAGAGACGGATTCTTTAGAGGAGTTAATTCACCTTGCTATCATTCAGTTCTACTCATCAGTCAAATATTTTTTTAGTGCTACTAAATTCTGTTCACTGAACACCTATTATATGCTAGGATAATGAGTTTTTTGGGTGTTTTTTTTTTTTTTTTTTTTTTTCGGTACTGGGGATTGAACTCAGGGGCATTCTACCTCCGAGCTATACCCCCAGCCCTATTTTTTTTTTTTTTTTAGTCTTTATTTTGAAACCAGGTCTCACTAAGTTGTGGAGTGTCTCACTACATAGCTGAGGCTGGCCGCGAACCCGGATCCTCTGGTCTCAGCCTCCCGAATGCTAGGATTACAAGCGTGCGCCACCACGCCCGGCTCTATTCTTTATTTTGAAACACTGGAATAATCCCCCTCTTCTCCCTTGGGATACGGTGGAGAAAAACCTGGCACCTCTCACATTCGAAGTACGTGCTCTATCACTGAGTTACATCCCCAGCCCTGGAATAAATTCTGTTCCAAGGAGTAAGAGCAAGCTCTCCTCTGTGTGCCACAAACTAGGGAAGCAGGCATGGAGAAATAAAGGCTACAGCAGTAAGTGACAGGCACTGGATGTGAGCGGCAAGCACTAGTCTCATGAGAAAACCTACCACCGCTGTCCGTGTGAAGTCGCAGGGTGGAGGCACCTAATCTCTTGCCGCCACCCAGCATGCTAGGCTAGACAAGGAGCCGACGCGGGGAGGAAGTGGTGGTGCCAGCTCTGCTCCGCTCTGGCACAGGTCAAGAGGCCCAAAGCAGCGGGCGCGGTGGTGCACGCTTGTAATCCCAGTTCTCAGGAGGCTGAGAGAGGAGGATCACAGATTTGCAGCCAGCCTGAGCTACTTAGTGAGGCTCTCTGAAACTTAGTGAGACCCTGTTTCAAAATAAAGAATAAAAAATAGGGCTGAGGGTGGAGCTCAAAGGTAGAATGCTCTGGGTTTAATCTTCAGTACTGAAAAAAGAGAAAGACAGAGAGAGAGAGAGAGAGAGAGAGAGAGAGAGAGAGAGAGAGAGAGAGAAGCTCATTCCCAGCATGGCACCACGAACTGCACACACTCCCAGCTGAGATTCACGGAAATACAAAACCACGTGTGACATATATGAAAGCAGAGCACTGGAAAAAATCTTTTCAGGACACTTGCAAAACTGGAGTTAGAGCATTCTCTTGCTAAGTCAGCAATAAGCAACAACGCATCTGCGAAACCAGCCAAACCCTACTTCACTTCGAGGAAGAAGGATTCCCTCTGCAGAGTTTACTTTCCAATTGAGTTTTTGCATAACCACGTGATACAAAAGAAAGGAAGAAAGTTATGTATTGTTTTGGTATTTTGAAATTCACTTACACGGCAATTAATACCCTGCCAAAATTTTAAAAATACAATATGCGTTGGTAAGTCATGCTTAAGAGATTCGTTTTTCTACACTAAGGAGTTGGTTTGCATGCACTACGGTTTTTCATGAATGAAGTAACTGTAGAGGTTTAGATAACTAGTCAGTCAATCTAGGAGCTAGAAGATCTAGGAAGCCAGTAGGTTTAAAATAAAATAGATTGTGGACAAAGAAAATTTATGTATACAAAGGGAAAAGAAAAAAACCCTCCAGAGCACAATTCTATTTCTTTAAGACCAGCGTGAGTTTATGTCTGTAGTCAAAGGAGACTTACAGACCCCTGGACCATCCAGATACCCTGCCATGCTCCACTGAGGAGGAGGTCTAAGACAGCAAAGATGTGTCTTTGTCCCAAATACAAAATGGTTTTAGCCCTTGTCTGTGTCCACTTTCTGCGCTGCCAAGTCCAAATGAAGCAGGAACTAGCCCTTACCACCGGTCCTCGCCCTCCTGGGGCTGTACAGGGCTCCCCCATGGAGATTAGAAACAGAGCCAGCTTCCCAACCTCACAAGTGGGCCCCCAGAGCAGCCAGGTGCGAGGGGTGTTAAGAATCTACACTCCAAGGACCAGAGGCCTTTCGTGGGGCATCAGACCATAAAGTGACGAGTCTGATTTCCACGTGCGAAACACAAAAGTCAAAGTCACAACTTTACGTTCAGACTTTCCAAGCTCCAAATTACAGATGATCCTTGACTTCCACTGGAGTTATATGCTGATAAATCCAGCACGCATTGGAAATATCCCAAGTCAAAAATGCATTTAACACATGCAATCTACGAAACACTGCAACTAAGCAACAGAGTCCACTGTGGAGTGGGGCTGTCTTCCCCAGCGATCTGGGAGGTGCCACTCACTGCTGCCACCCGGACTTGCAAGAGGTTACAACTGTACCGTCTGTCACCAGCTGGGGACATTATCAAAATTCAGATTACAGTTTCACACCATTGTTGAGTTGAACCATCCTAAGTTGAGGACACTTGTACCTCATGATTAAGACATTAAGTACATGTGTGACTCATTTCCATGTAGTCTTATAAAAAATTCTGCAGGCTAAATACTATAGCCAGATTACATGATCTTTAAATTCTTTCCCACTAAGAAATTATGGATTTATATGGATTATTTTAGACATGTATTTAAAGCTGGAAACATCTTGTCCTTGTTTTATCATTCCTTCACAGCTACCACACAATAATGTCATCCACAACTTGGCCTGACTGAAAGGCATGATACTCAATTCTGAACCCTTGAAAATACTTCATTTTCTTTCTTTTTTTTTCTTCAGTTGGCTTTCTCATCTGATCTTTATAACCACTCATTGAAATAGATACCCTTACTATTCTTCTTCTTAGAGATGAGAAAACTGTATCCCAGAACCATCAAGTAAATGGCTCAAGCTCATACCACTATTAATTATTAGGATTTTAAGGAATTATGGCTCTTGAGTAATATCAAGGTATATGACAGTAGTTATAAGCGTTGGGCTGCTAAAGGTTTAAAACAGTCACTTTAAAATTTTCGAGACTCTAAATTCACAGTGCCTTAGCTCCACCTATAGTCAAATCTGTATACCTACCTCACTGAAAAGGCTCCCATTAGCATACGAAATCCAGAGTTTCCAGAAGTTGGGCAGCTGACTTAAAACAAGCTTGGTTAGTTTTTCAACAAATGCCACTCTGTGGGGAGTCTTATATCTCCATGCTGAGGGAGAAAAGAAGAAAATAACTATGAATATCTTTCTGAATCATGAATAAAAACCTATTTGAATGTATTACTTCCCCTCCCAACCCCACTGTACTATGTCTAAAAATCAAACACAGAATCCGCCCAAATCTGGGTAGACACTTGTGTTGGCCGGTTCGGTGGTGGAGCTTTAATTTCTTGACACAGCAGTTTTTCCTTTTTCACATCATTACTCCTGAGCACAGCAGTCACCAGGGGGCCCCCATTTTTCCTGCTCCCCTCTACAGCAGCAGTGTTGGTGGTGGCCCAGGGTGGGGGTCAGGCGGACACAGCCACAGCTGGGAGGGCTTGGCGAGGAGGGTGCCGTGGCTGGCCGACCTTGCCCACAGGGCCGTGTTCTTCTTTCAAAAAATCACACCCCCAACCAGCAGTGAAAGGCAGAGGTAGGGGCTGCTCTGTAGACAACAATGACATTCAGGGCTCATTTCAACCAAGTTGGGAATGTCCATTATACACCCTAGGCGGCAAAAAAATCCAGTCAAGAATCCAGTTGCCATACAGAAACCTATTCAAGTACAATCACCTAATGAATAGCTCTTCCCATAAGACAGAAATTTAAGGGAAAAAAAATAAAAGTACTGAAAGTACTTTGGTTATACATTGTTTAATGCAGTGACTACAGTAACTGGGAAATAAGGCCTGAGGTGTCTTTGGGGAAGAATAAGTTCTTGAAGCCGGGTGTGGTGGTGCACACCGGTACTTGGGAGGCTGAGACAGGAGGATCATGGGTTCCAGGCAACTGAGTGAGATCCTCTTTCAAAATAAAAGAGGGTTGGGGATTAGCTCAGAGGTAGAATGCTCCTGGGTTCGATCTCTAGTACCACCAAAACCAAACAAACAAAAAAGAATAAATCCTTGGATATAAAAACATGCAGAGATTTAGAGGCGTCCAGTCATTCAGGGCGCTCCCTTTCTTTATGAGAGGGATTATCGCCTCCCAAGTGGTTTAGGATTCCTTCCTGCCTCCCCAGCCCCCATCCTACCCTGTTTCCTGGCACAACCCTCCCCACCCAGTCCCATCTCACTAAACCATCAGGAACACTGGGGTCAAGATCTAACTCTTACTCAGCAACTTCAAAGACAGATCAGTCTCAGATAAGAAGGATTTCCATGAACTCCATGACTAACCCTAGCTGGCTTTCAAAACACACCTCGACCAAAATGTGCTATTGTTATTAGTATTCCAGTGAGAGAGGGATGCATTTCATTTATTTAGAAGTGTCTGATAAGACGGGCGTGGTGATGCACGCTTGTAATCATTCCGGAGGCTGAGACCAGAGGAAGCCTCAGCTACCTAGTGAGGCACTCTGCAACTTAGTGAGACCCGGTTTCAAAATAAAGAATAAAAAATAGGGCTGGGGGTATAGCTCGGAAGTAGTATGCCCCTGAGTTCAATCCACAGTACCGCAAAAAAAAAAAAAAAAAAAAAAGGGTCTGCTAACTTTCTAACTTGATCATTCATGGCTAGAAAACACAACTTAAATGATACACAGTGGAAAGCGTACCTCCTGCCCTGACCCCCGTTGCCCGCCATAAGAACCCACTGTTACTAGTTCCTTGTGATTCTTTGCTAAAAGCTTTTTATATATGCAAACACAAATATGCACCCGTCCTCCTTCCAACTGTCCGTGTGTGTGTGTGTGTGTGTGTGTGTGTGTGTGTGTGTTTACCTAAGTAAAAGCATAGTAAACACCTTCTTTTGTTTTGACGCTTGACTCTTTTCACTGAACGGTGGTTCCCGGAGTCTTTCCATAGTCACATACTCATATCTAACATGTTTCCTCTTTTCCTCCCCACAGATTCAGAGGATGCAGAGTATTTTATATTTCAGAAGTATTCTAATTAATAAATTCTCTCCTCATACATGAGACTGCTTTCAGTCTTTTTGCAGACTGTGTATCGACACCACTTAGTCCTGTACAAGTAAAAAATAAAACCAAGATCAAGAATTGTGTGACCAAAGAGTACATGCAGGTTTGTTTGTTTATTTATTTATTGTGGCACTGGGGACTAAACTCAGGAGCATTCTACCTCTGAGCCACACCCCCACCCCCAGTCCCATTTTATTTTAATTTTGAAATGGGGTCTCACTAGGTTAATGAGAATCTCACTATTTGCTGAGGCTGTTCTCAAAACTGCGACCCTCCTATCTCAGCCTCCCAAGTACTGGGATTACAGATGTGGGCCCGCCACCGAGCCCGGCTCAGTGCTGTTGTGATCCTGAGAAATGTTATTGAATTGCCCTCTTGCGGGGTTATGGGCACTTTCACCAGTCACATGTGAAAGTAGCGGCTGATTCTCTCTCCACTGAACAAGCCAAACACGTAAAACCCCAAACAAAACAACAAGCACTTGGAGCTTCTGCCAGGCTGGTACCTTCCTGCAAGAGTCCACCGCTTTATTCTCTAATATCATGAATGAGGTTGAGTACTCGCTCACGTGCTTAAGAACCAAGGCGATTTCCTTTTTGCCACCCGTAGGGCCTCTTTATTTCTGAGGCAGATGAGCCCTTTCGCTATGTTGTGGGGGAAAGTCCTAAGCTCAGTTTTCACAAGTGTGAAAGGCACGGTTCTTTACTTAAGGGCACGCTGTAAATTTTTGTTTATTGAGCCAATACTTGTTGAAGATCAACTGCGTGCTTAGCCACGTGGCCACAACAAAGGTCTGTCTGAATCGTCCACTGCTAATGCCGAGCAAACACTCACAGAGCTTATAACACAACAGGACAACCAGTGCAATACATCGTGCCAGCAAGCCGAAGGAGAAAGAAGGAGCTTTCATCTGATGGCAGGGCTGTTAACAGAGTCTTTATCCAAAAGTAACTGATAAAGACTAGTTTCCAAAGGGCAGGTGACTTACAGCACCTAGGCCATAGTGTGTCGTGGGTCCAATAACAACAGTAAAAAACAGGACAAGAAAATCTTAAAGTTGAAGCATTGAAAGATTTGCCTTAGCTGGGCATGGTGGCGAATGCTTGTAATCCCAGCATTTGGGAGGCGGAGACCGGAGGATCCAGGTTCGCGACCAGCCTCAGCTACCTAGTGAGGCCCTCCACAACTTAGTGAGACCCTATTTCAAAATAAAGAATAAAAAATAGGACTGGGGGTATAACTCAGAGGTAGAATGCCCCTGAGTTCAAGCCCCAGTACCACAAAAAAAAAAAAAAAGAAAGAAAGAAAGAAAGATTTGCCTTACATGGTAGTAAATAAGACTTTGACATGACATCTTTCCCCCAAAATAGTGTTTCAAAATATCTGGGTTCTGCCAGGCGTGGTGGTACAGGCCTGTAATCCCAGCACTTGGGAGGCTGAGATAAGAGGATCATAGGTTCGAAGCCAGCCTGGGCAGCTTAGCAAGACTCTGTTTCAAAATAAAGAATAAAATAGGGCTGTGATCACATAATAGGCTGGTGCTCAACCATCAAAGTTCTTGGAAAAACAGCTCAGTTCCTGAGGCCTCCTGCCCAGTGATAAAGAATGATTCTTAGCATTGGGCTTTATTTGATCTTTTTAATTATGTGTAAATTCTTTTTATGTACATGTGTAAGTAATAGAACTCTTCGCCCCCATCCCTTCTGATTCATCCAAATTCTGATCATTGTAATTGAAGAATAAATTTGAACTTTCTTTTATTGCTGAATCCAATATGCCCTAGTTAAAAGCCACATGATATACAGCTAACAATAACATCAAGAATAATTCCCTAAGAATGGAGAGAGGAACTAAGGAGACATGGCAGGAAAGTCTGTTTTTTTTTGGGGGGGAAGGGGGTGCTGGGGATTAAACTGGGGGGCATTTTACCTCCAAGCTACACCCTAAGCACTTTTTATTTTTTGAAACAGGGTCTTGCTAAGTTATTGAACTGACTTCAAACCTGCCATCTTCCTATCTCATCCTCCCAAGTACTGGGTCCAATATTTTTTCCCCCAATAGAAATCACAAAATATGTAGGCTTACACATTTTGCTTCGATCAAAAAGCTGAGATTGAGCCTGTTCATCTTTATTCACACTCACGTTGACTATTAGCAAGCCTTCATGATGTTCAAATTTCAAGTAATAACTTCAGGGAAATTAAACCTGATTTACTTGACTTCCACTTCTAGCATGAGGGAGTAACATGAATTAAACTTATCCTCAAGCTACAAATGACTAAAATCCTGGGGTGAGAGGGCTCTGTGAAGTAACTTTTCTGACACTAACAGCAGATAGCACAGGTCTGTGACCCCTGAGGTGGGGGACGCATGCCGAGAGCCCATCAGTCACCCTGGCTTTCTGCCTGCAGAGGGTTTCTAGACAACAGAGGCAAAGGATGAGGAATAAAAACAAAATTCAGTGGCCTTTCTGAGTTAGAAGGATGGGAGACCAAAGTTTAAGGAGGCTGAGGTGATTGGAAATTACAGGGAAGAGTTCAGAAAATGAAGAAAAGAAGAAGAAGAAGAAGAAGAAGAAGAAGAAGAAGAAGAAGAAGAAGAGAGGAGGAGGAGGAGGAGGAGGAGGAGGAGGAGGAGGAGGAGGAGGAACACGAGGCCTCCAGAAACCTGCATAGAAGTTCCTCTAAGTTTTTGCTGAGGACTAGGCCAGGTGTACCTGAGTGACACTTAATGAAGCCAGGTAAAGACCAACCAGGAGATTACAAGCTCAACAATTCCCAGAGATCATGCAGGGCAGGCTAACTTTCTGGCTTCCAATAGCCAGGTGGAATAGTCCTAGACCAGGGGGAATTACCTGGGCCAGTCACACAGGAGTCCCAAGGGACCGTGCATTGGTAATAGGGCTGAAATATACCTAGAATGAAGCTGTTCTCGACCTGATCTATCAAAGCTTAACGGGCCTTGATGGGATTGGACTGATCTTCATTGAACCGCCTGCTAAAACAAACGCAAGCACTCTTTAAAGGAAGACAACAAAACCCAGACCGTCAACAATGAACATTGACAGTGTGTGAGAGACCATAAAAGATGACTAGACAGGCCCGAAGGCAAGGGATGGGGAGCCACAACCAGGAGGCAGAAAAAAAGTAAGTCAACGGCAACAGATCAAGAAGTGACACAGATGATGGAATTCATCGACTTGAAAAACTGGCCAAATTAAGGAAAACGTGAAAATAGTGAGAGAGAAAGGGAAGATGGAAAAAGACCAGCTGGGAATGTAGCTCAGTGGTTGAGCATATGCCGGGCCCTGGGTTCAATTTCCAGCACCCCAAATAATAAATGAATAAAACCCAAATACAACTTCTACCGATGGAAAATGTAATGCCTAAAATTTTCAGGTTAGACATGAATAAAAAGATCAGAAAAGCTGAAAATGATTTGATCTATGATGAAGCACAGAGTAGAAAATGTGAAAAGAAAAAGAAAAGGAAAAAAAATAGAGCCTTAGCAATAGATGGAATGATGTAGAGTTGTAACACACACGTCACTGCAGACCCAGAGAGGAAAGCAGCGCAGAAGAGTATTTGAGAAAAGAATGACTAAAAAATTTTCCATATTTAATGAATACCACCAAAATTTGGTAAAAGAAGCCTAAGGAGCATGGTAAAATTTGGGCAGGATAAGTTTGAACGCTTTGAGATGATGTAATTCATTACAGCCGGCCTCAATTAAGCATCAGGCAGTCTCAGAGAAAGCTGATGGCGGTAGGTTTTCTTTCACATGTGGAAGCCAGAGAGAAAATACAAAACAAGAGGGACTTTGGTTAAATGAGGAGAGAGACCAGCAGGATAGTGGAAGGGGGCTGGGGAGAAAGATGTGGAGAGGGAGAAGGCAGGGCTTGAGGAAGGGAACAGTTCAACCACTTTCTTCCAAACCAAAGTTCAAATCTCTTTAAATAGCGTTGCTTTAATGTAAAATGCAATATTTACTTTAATTAAGCTTCATTACTGCAAAGTTACTTAGCAAGCAGAGAAATGGCAGCTGGTAATGTTGAGAACCTGTAACCGTCACTAATCAGGGAATTTTCCAAGAGAAGGAAGAAAGTTTGAAACCACATGGGCACGAACTTAAAAGACCAGTTAGGAGTGTGTGTGTGTGTGTGGGGGGGAGTGTTGGTGTGATACCTACTGTCATCGCGACCAGACTGAAAGCTACTGCCCCTCTTCAGCGATGCCGTCTGACCAAGATGGCCCAACAGGGAGGGACGCACGTCGTTATCGGGATCCAGCATGGGGCTGTGCAGGCTTGGGTTACCTGGAAGACAAAGGTGGTATTCCCATGTGTCCAAAATATTCTTACTTCACTGATATAACGCATTGCTTCTCTGAGGCAAATGCTCTACTCTTTTATATAAAACATTTACTAAGCAAACATATTTTTCTCTAAATGGCTTTTTTGTTGTTGTTGTTGTGGCACCAGGGATTGAACCCACCTCTGAGCTACACCCCCCGCCTGATTTTATTTCTTACTTGGAAATAGGGTCTCGGTAAGTTGCGGAGCTAAGTTGCCTAAGCTGACTCTGAAACTGTGATTCTCCTGTCTCAGCCTCCCAAGTACCGGGATCTAAATAGCTTTTAAAAATCATTCTCACTATGACAAATTTGGAGGACCCAATCCATCATTTGGGTTTAATGCAAAGTTGTAACAAATCATGTAGTACAACTTAGGTATAATTTTTAGAAAGCATACATCAAAAGGTGATGCTACATACATAAAAATTAGGAGAATTTTTTTTTTTTTTCCAAAACAACTTGGCGCTTGGAAAAGAAGTCACAGAATTGTTTATATTAATGGAGCAGACTCAACAATTTTTATAACATGAATCTTTTCTGCTCCTGAATGCCATAATTTACTCTGTGTGTGTGTGTGTGTGTGTGTGTGTGTGTGTGTGTGTGTTTTACTGGGGATTAAACCCAGGGGCATTCTGCCTCTGAGCTATACCTGCAGCTCTATTTTAATTTTTAGTTTGAAATAGGGTTTCACTAAGTTGTGGAGGGCCTTGCTAAATTACTTGGGCTGACCTTGAACCTGGGAACCTCCTGTCTCAGCCTTCCAAGCACTGGGATTATAGGCGTGTGCCACCAGGCCTGGCTCACGATTTATACTTAAATCCCTAAATCGCATTCTTTCTCTCTTTGGGATGTGGTATTTGATCCCCTATTTCTATTCCTGATACCAGGAATGAAAGGAGGGAGGGAAGAGGGAAGGAAGAAAAGAAGGAAATAAGAAAATGGAACCCCATATTACTTAAGGAGTTTGTCTTGACACTGGCTTTCAGTGACAATATTTGCTTTTTCACTCTGCAGAAGAGCCCATGAACACCACTCTGAGCTCTTTGGCTGAACATTCAAAGATCTCCAAAGTAAATGGAACTCAGCCAGGCGCCGTGGCGCACTCTTGTAATCCCAGTACTTGGGAGGCTGAGACAAGAGGATCGCAGGTTCGCAGCCAGCCTCAGCCACTTAGTGAGGGCCTCTGCAACTTCGTGAGACCCTGTTTCAAAATAAAAAAAAATAAAATAGGGCTGGGGGTATAGCTTGGAGATAGAATACCCCTGGGTTCAAACCCTAGTACTGCAAAAAATAAAATAGATTAGAATAAAATAAAATAAAAATAAAGGGAACTCAACGAACATTCACATATTCTATGCATAGGACACTGGAGCTGGGCCTGGTGGTGCATCCCAGCTACATGGGAGGCTGAGGCAGGAGCATTTCTTGAGCTCAAAAGTGTGAGGCCAGCCTGGCAACATGAAGAAACGCTCTGGGTTTGATCCTCAGAATGGGGGCAATCTGCCATGCAAAGACTAAAGGAGTCGTGGGGAGGAGGGACGGGTGATTGAGAAGCCCTGATTTCACAGCCCCTTGCGATCATGTGCCATTGTGCATGATACTGTACCGGGTGAATTCTACCTGGTGGATTTTATAGAAATAGAAATTAGGCCATTTGGATAGTTTTGGTGTTTTTTTTTTTTTTTTTTTTTTTTAAGTGGAATGCAACTTTTGTTGAAGACTGTTTTCTGACTACTGTACTAAAAGCATTCTACTTTGGAAATGATTACATCTAAGATGAGATGTTTTATAACCCCAAATGTTAAAACAAAACAAAAAGAGATGGGTCACAGAGTGAGACAAATAACAAACGGCCAAGAAACAAGGTTTTTGTAGCTGATTTTTTTTCTATATTAAACAGGAAGTTTGTGTGGAAACTTTACTGATTTATGACATTTTACTTTGAGGTTTAAATGGTCACCACTGCTCTTAATTGTAAGACTCGGGGAATTAATATCAAAATATAAAAGGAAACATAAGGGAGCTCAATCTTAGCATCACATTAAATACATGTATCTGTGTAATTTGTAGTTTTCAATGTAGTTTTAAAGTTATAAGAGGAGACCGCTTTAATTTAAATTGCCACATATTATTCCTGCAGGTTTTAAGATTATAAATTTAGAATACAGGAAAAAAAAAAAAAACCACTTCTTAGTTTCCTGAAAGACACATTACATACAACATACACATAACAATTGTCATTGCTTAAATAGATTCTCAGGAAATTTTTCTCCCCCAAACTGGTATTTTTGACAACTTTAATTTAAACGGTTTAAACTTATATCACTGATGTAGTTAAAGTAAATCTTGAATGTTGAAACTGTTAAAAGATTGATTTAGCTTTTCTTTTAACAACAGAATCTGTATTAAGACTATGTTTTTTTTCTATCATAAACCTCATCATCATAAGTTTTCTGTGGTATCAGAGAAAGAAAATTAAACATGAATTAATTTCCTAACTGGTAGCGAGTGCTGCCCGCGCACATGAGACCCCGTAAGTGGGCATCAGTGAGACGTGCAGGTGCCGCAGTGGCCAGAAGGGGGCGCTGCTCCACCGCGCACACACCAAGAGGCCCTGACCTGGCCGTGCCTTTCTCTTCCTAACGTGCTGCTCCTTTGCTCGGTCCAGAAAGGTCTTATAATGCCTTATTTTATGGGAATTGGGAGAATTATATTTTGAGGAGGAAACTGATGCAAACATTCCAAATACTGGTTGTCCTCAGTTATTGACTATCAAGGGTCAAAAAGGAAAAGAATACCCTGAGCATCTTGACACTCCTTTTATAAACTTTTGGCCGATATTTTTACTCCACCAAATGATAACTAATACAAAGTGGTTTTGACAAGAAGTAAGCATTACAATGAGAGAACAAAAACAAGATGAAAAACAAAACTGTAAAATATAAAATCAGCCAAAGATTTTAATTATTTTGTGTGTGTGTGTGTGTGTGTGTGTGTGTGTGTGTGTGTTAGGGGGAGGTACTGGGGACTGAACCCAGGGACATCCTACTTCTGAACTCCACCCCAGCCCTATTTTATTTTGGAACAGGTTTTCACTAAGTTGCAGAGGGCCTCACTATAAGTTGCTGAGGCTGGCTTCCAACCTGTGATCATCCTGTCTCAGCCTCCCAAGTACTGTGATAACAGGTTTTTAAATATTCCACTAGGAGCTGGGTGTGATGACGCACGCCTGTAATCCCAGTACTTGGGAGCCTGAGACAGGAGAATTGCAGGTTCGAGGACAGCCTCAAGCAAGTTGTGAGATTCTCATCAACCTAGCAAATGCATCTAGGTTTAATCCCCAGTACCCCCCCCCCCCCCCAAAAAAAATCCACCAGATATCAGTTTGTTTTCTCTTGATTGTTTTACCCTACAGTATGACAGCAATATCTCATGTATTAAGAGAGATATGGACATCTGCAACTGAAAATGAAGGTATTTTGCATATTTTCTCTGAGAACCTAATCCATCTGCCCACTGAGAGCGAGCTGAGGATGGTGTCCCACTCCATCTCTACCACCTTGATTTTTACTAGAATGCTTGCTTGCCATGGGACCTTTTGTAGGTGACAGACTGAAGTTTTTGTAAAGCAGTGTCTGATTCTCCTTTTCAAACTAATACTGCATTGAGATGAATTCTGACAAGTCATTTGTTTTCTTGGCAGTCAATTTTCTCTAGAAACAAATTATTCCCACAGTTTTGAGGGAGAAATGGAAAATATATATATATATATATATATATATATATATATATATATATATTTATTTATTTTATTTTTTTTCAGTGCTGGGGATTAAACCTAGAGCCTCACGCATGCTAGGCAAGTGCTCTACCACTGAATTGTATCTCCAGCAGATGGAAATTTTTAAAAAGCCTTTTGTCAAATAGGAAGTTAATATTTCTAGCCTTAATAAAAAGGTGGTATGTTGTGCCCTCAGTTGGGCCAATACTAATTATCCCCAATATTAGAAATTAGGGTAGCGCTTGTATGGGGTTCTGTAGCAGCTCAGAGTCATGGGCCTATGCTGCGAAATATATCCTTAAAAAATTTAGTGTTTTAAACCATGTGATTTGAAGAATCTTTTTCAGCAGTGAAATTCTGCTTCTATGATTCAGAATTTGAATGTGAAATTCTAAATCGTTGCTAAGAACAAAATGGGAAATAGGCTGTAGCGCTCGCTATTCCTACAATTTAGGATCAGTGGTGTTATCTAAATGTATAAAAAGTTTGTCTGTACACATAGAACAAACGGGAAAATTCTGCCTTAAAAGGAAAGTGTATCCCCAAAACATTAAAGGCGATGGTAAAGCAACAATAAAAATGTTATTAGGTGTTTATAATATTTGTTACGAACTTCACGGCTTGCTATTTTACAGACTTAACTAAGAATGGTAATCAATAAATAGTCTCAAATGAATAAATGCTTGTAAAGTCAAAATTTTTTCATTGTGATCTGTCAAAGTTTTCTGAAGAGTAATGACAGGGCAAAGATTACTCTGGAGACAAAATTTCAAACAGGCACAAAACCCGATAGCATGAGAAATCATCAGTATAGTATTTGTAGTTTTAAAATTCTACCATGTAGTATTTATAGGAAAAAATGTACTAATAAAATTCTAGAAGTAAATGTCCTCATGGTCTAGCTATTATCTTTTAACTTCTACAAACTAGGGTTTGAGTTACAATTGTACCAATATAAATGAGACATTTCTTATCTACAAACGGAAGAAAAAATTCCTTTAAGAACTTAACATTAACACACACACACACACACACACACACATACACACACACACACAAACTATTCTTCCTGATTAATGACAAGCAAGAGTCAATCCTATTTCTCCAATTAAATAAAGTTTCTGTAACATATGCTAGCAACATTCTGAAAAGAATTTTTTTCTAATTGCCAGTAGGAAGATACATTTAACAAATTATAAACAAGCATAAAATTAGGGAATTACTTTTTGAAAACTATATAAATGCAGAAGAGAAATTCTGTTGTAGAAAAACGGCTGCAGTTTTATTTTTAGAAGGTGCAGAAGTTATTTTCTTCAGAGCATCTATGAAATAATCCTCATCAGTTTACTGTCTCTCATGGTCTGATAATAACAGGTCCACTAGCGTATGTGAGGCCCTGGGGTTCCACCCCCCCCAAAAAAAAAGAACACTCAAATTAAAACCTTTGCTAATTTTTCCAATAACTGTGATATTTGTAATGGATAAATATTTCAGTTTTATGCTAATCTGTAGATCTGGAAAGACCTCCGAAAAGCTCACAAACATAAGTATTTATACTAAAGCGCAGAATCCTAAAACAATCGGTTTCAGAACGCAGACAAGGACTTTCAGAAGATTTTCTAGAATATGCTTATACCACCTAGCATTCCTGGAGACTTCCAGTCAGTCCGGTCCTTTCAACTCAAGCGGGGCACTGCTTTCCCTACTTTAAATGCAAATCGCAATCAGTATTTGTTTAACAGGCTCTCTACAACACAGAGGGCAGAAGAGACTTTCTGAGAGCCAGCCTGCAGATGTGGAGCCAGGTGAATAAGTTCCCTCTATTTTCTCATCCTCCGGGCCTGGTACTGCAAGTTTTCTCACAGTCTACAATAGACTGATCTCTAGCCCCCGGACTCTCAGAAGGGCAGCCGACTTCCTCGCTGCCCCGAAACACCTTTGAACACATTTTCCTGTGCACAGCGGGCCCTTGTCCTGTGCGGCAGCCCGACCACCCACTGTTGCTTGCTGACCAAACACGCTGGGCCAGGAGCCTCCACAGACCAGGCAGGATGGGATTCCTTTCAAGCACACCACACAGAAGGATTTCCATGCCAGAGCTGCGGTGGGGGGTGGGCGTATCAAGGCAGAATTACAAATTCCTCATGAATTAGACCTGTGTCAACAGATAAAAATGCTTTTTGATCTTCTGATATTCTCTCTCTCTCTCTCTCTTTCTATATATATATATATACATATATGTATGTATGTATGTATATTTAAAGCTCTGACAGGGACATTTCCTCAATTTAAAGGGAATCATTTAATCCAAATTAAACCAAGGGAGTCAGGCTTAATACATCCTGGTTAATTCACTCCGCTTTGTATTGTCCTTCGCAGGTTCCGGGCCACACTTCTGGTGTGTATTTCGACATCATTCAAAACAATAGTTCAAAAAAGGAAAATTATTTTAAAAGCAAAACTGTAGGTGTGAAGTTAAAAGAAACAGTTCCGAACTAACTGGCTAGTTGGGCATGAACATCTTAGTTGTAATTAAGTAAAGGGGATAGATAAATAACCAAAATTATTGATGCTTTTCTTCGGTTCCCACATTGTTTAACAGTTATATAGAGAGTCTGTAGAGAAATCACGCCTGGGATATATAAGTAGAAGAATTATGAATACAAAAGTAACAGAATACATTAGAGAATTACAATGCTTGTAATGATGAATATTTTTAAAGTACCAAGGAATGCTAGCATTCAATGTGTACTTGACATTCATTGTCAACATTTTCTTTCTACTGAGGAGAGGCGATGGGGTTAGACGTAAAATGACTCCCAGCTGCAAGAAATCTTCTGCCAGATGTACAGTAAGCCAAGGCAGTGGAAAAGAGCCAGCTGCTAGGATAACCCACTCAAGAAAGGTCCTTCCACGTCGCCTTTTCGGGTTGTCTGATCGAAAAAAGATCACTCATTGGGAGGTGAGGAGAACCTACTACAAAGTAGAAGATACAAGAGACCTTAATCCGACGCTTTCCTATGACATTCGACAGCTGCTCTGCTACTAATACCGGATCCACAATATTACTTCAAAAGTAAATCAAATTCTCAAATTCTAGGTTATTGACTTCAGGGGAAAAAAGGGTATTCATTACCAGTTATTCATTATTCGTCTAAATTTGAATTCGGAGGATCCAACTGTCCTTTCAAATTACATTTTAAAACAATCTACAATCATTGTGTTAAAAAAAAAAAAAAAAAGGCCCACGGATCTGCATTCTGGCAATTAAAACTGTTGATACAAACCTTAGCAGAAAGAAAATTTCGACAACGAATGCCAAGCATAAACAACAGTGACCATTCCTAACGCTGTGCATTTTAAATCTAATTTGTGGTATCTTAGATATCACCAGGGTTTTTTTCTCTTTCTGGGGGAAAAAAAAAAGAGGACAAAAGAGAAAGGGAGCTCAAACCCTTACTTTGCTGGACAGAAGACCATTTTGATTGCAATCATAAGCTGGTACTTTTCTTCTACCTGCTTCTCTTTCCTGACCACTCTCTCCTACACTCGCCGTTAGACCTTCCCAGTCTTAAAGCAGGTAAACAAAATCCCACTAAGCACTTCATCTTCCAAAGCCAGCTTTAAAGACTCTGTCGTCACAGTGTGTCAGAGAACAAGGGCACAGGTGAAGCTCCCGGGAGAAGCTGGCCGCTTGCTGACACAGCATGCAGGTTGTATGCCTGATGTTGGGAGGGGCTTAGTTGCAAGAAACAGACAGAAAACAAACTAATATCTTACATCTGTACTTACTGCAATTATGCCTCTCCTTTGTTTCTTTTTTAAACCAACTTTCACCATTCCAGGTTCATGCATGCTATAATAAATATTCAGGAGAGAAACTTTTTTGTTTTAACCTCTAGAAAAAAAAAGCTCCATAAAAGAAAATACCTAGTGTATAATCTCATTATGATCGCTTTAAAATAAAAATTATAATTGTGTTAAAATATTTAATATAACAACATCCTTTTGAGCCGGGTGTGGTGGCGCACGCTTGTAGTCCTAGCATTTGGGAGGCTGAGACCGGAGGATCTGGGTTCTTGGCCAGCCTCAGCTACCTAGTGAGGCACTCAACTTAATGAGACCCTGTTTCAAAATAAAGAATAAAAAATAGGGCTGGAGGCATAGCTCGGAGGTAGAATGCCCCTGAGTTCAATCCCCAGTACTACAAAAAAACAAAAACATAAAAAAAAATCCTTTTACTGTCTTTTAACTATGGCAATATTTTAGAGTTTTACAGAAAACTCGGTGAATCTGCTGATAGTTGTAATTTAATCTAGCATCTAAGAAGTCTGGTTTACTCTGATTAGGGTTATATCAGAATTATATGTATCAACCTATTAATTAAAATATACATATACATAAATTATGTGTATAAAGGTCATAGCTATATATTTAAGTATAAAAAATTTGGTTGAGTTATACTGTAAAATTTATACAGTAAATTTCACTAAATTGTAGGTCAATTTCAAAGATATAATTTATGTATATATTTTATGAGCTTTAGTTGAAAATATGACCTTTTTATATATTAAGGTCCTTGGAGAAACAACCATTTTTATTTTTCTCAGCAAGCATTTAACAATTTGCTGAACGTTTGAAATCATTAAAAAAGTAGATATTTGGCACAGCCTCTAATAGTCTTTTTTTTACCTATAATAAATCCATCCTTATGATGATTCAGAATAAACCATTCAGGTGGGATATATTGTCTCCAAGTTTTCAAAGAGAACCTGATTCTTGTATAAATGTCTTCCCTTCTATTCTGTGACTATTTTTCAGAATTCATTGCTTATTTAAGTTATGGATTCTATTCTCCTATTGAGCCCCAATTCTTAGATGTCTTTTTGGGAAACTGTAATAAAACTTATATTTGAAAGAAGGTAATAAGCCAGGTGCGGTGGCACACAACTGTAATCCCAGTACTTGGGAGGCTGAGCTGAGGATCACAGGTTTGAGGCCAGTCTCAGCAACTGAGCAAGACCCTGTTTCAAAATAAAAGGGTCTGGGGTGTAGCTCAGAGGTAGAATGTCCCTCGATTCAGTATCCCCCCCCCTAAAAAAAAGAAAAGAAGAGAATAATTACTCTATGAGCTGACTAGTGACTTTTCCCGCAAGTTTTTAGACATAGCCAGTCTCTATCTGAAGAGTTAAACTCACTTTCAGAACAAAGAGAAAAATACCTTTGAAGACCACCTTTAAAAATCCTGTTTGAGAATGTCAGTAGGGGGTTAACCAA
>PVLC010028919.1:0-20636 GCA_004027655.1 Graphiurus murinus
CGGATCCTCCGGTTTCAGCCTCCCGAATGCTGGGATTACAAGCGTGAGCCACCACGCCCGGCTGTGAGACCCTCTTTCAAAATAAAAAATAATCCAGGTGTGATGGTGCACATCTGTAATCCCAGTACTTGGGAGGCTGAGACAGAAGGATTGCAGGTTTGAAGCCAGCCTCAGCAATTTAGCAAGACCCTGTTTCCAAATTAAAAAAATAAAATCGGGCCGGGCGTGGTGGCGCACGCTTGTAATCCCAGCATTCGGGAGGCTGAGACCGGAGGATCCGGGTTCGAGGCCAGCCTCAGCTACCTAGTGAGGCACTCCACAACTTAGTGAGACTCGGTTTCAAAATAAAGAATAAAAAATAGGGCTGGGGGTATAGCTCGGAGGTAGAACGCCCCTGAGTTCAATCCCCAGTACCGCAAAAATAAATAAATAAATAAATAAATAAATAAATAAATAAAATCGGTCTGGTGGTAATCTCAGAGGTAGAATGCCCCTGGGTTCTATCCCCAGCACCACAAAAAAATAAAAATAAAATAAAAAATACAAAGAAGTAAGGATGTAACTCAGAGGTAGAATGCCCCTGGGTTAAATTCCTAGTACCAAATAAGGGGAGGGGAGGGGAGAGTGGACACTGGGGAGCAGTAGCCAGCCCCAAAGCCATCAGGCAAGGAAGGCTGGCCTTGGTTGGGGGCAAGATGGGTGAGGTTGGGCTCCCCAAGGACGGGATAGGGACAAGGGCCCTTCACACAACGTGCCACACTCAGCGTGTGCACAGGTCCCAGGGTTTCAGTGGGGCACCCAGCAACAATATGAGAAGGGGGATTAACGATTCTTTGGAGTGAGAAGGTAGGGAGAGTTCCCACTCTGCTATCACAAAGACAGGACCCAAGAAATAATAAACTCCTATATACATCTGTTCCATATTATAAATACACATTATATACAAAATAATGTTATAAAATGTAGAAAGGCCAGTGCTTCTGATTTCTTAAATTATTGAAATACTAGATTCCAAAATAAACTACAAAAAAAAAAAAACCAAAATAAAAAAACTCATATTATTGATTTCTGAAGATCGGCTTCGGGGGTGGTCTGGGGCAGTAGTGGGCATGGGCAGAGCCCAAGCTCGAGGTCTACGGATGGGTTTGAGGGAGGAAAGGGCCCAGGTGACAGCAGCACCTGATTTCTCCCTTGTTGGAAATTCCAACATAACTACCCTGAGCTCCCCAGTTAGGCCTGGAACTCCTGGATGGCAGAAGGGTCAGGCCCTTGGCCCATCTGCTCAGAGGAGCCTAGAGGCACCCAGAGCCAGAGGTTATGGAAGCCGGGTAAGGTTTACCAACACTCTTGACAGAGGGCCTAGGCCAGGGAGTGGCTGGGTAACCTTCTGAGCAAGGCTCTCATGCAGTGGTTGGAGGCCTAGGGCAGAAAGCGCTCCCCTTCCTTCAGATGTTCACCTTGCCTGCAGGGCAATCCCTGCCAACAGCTGCACCTAGGGGCTTTCCTGCCCACAGGAGGTCCTGCCCTTACTGGCCCCCTTTCTCCTTTCCGATTTGGGCCCAGCTGTGGCTTTGGAGCCCGGGCCAAAGGCACTTTTGGAAACACAGATACCAGTAGAGGCCACTGCAGCTTCAAGCCCCGTGGGGTCTCTGCCACTCTCTCTCTTTCTCTCTGGAAAATGGTCCAGAACCCCAGAAGGAGCCCTCTGAAGGCCACTGCTGGCAGGGCACGTCCAAATGGGCACCTCTCCTCTCCTCTGTTCCCCTGGCTGGTGCAGCTGCCAACCAGATGCCAGACAGACACCCAAAGATGTGCAGGGGCGGTGTGTCTCTTGGCAAGTTCACAGTCTGTCCAGTTCATGCCATTCCCTCCTCCTCCTGAGAGCAGCACGATGCATATTAAAGACGTCCCATCGAGGAGGATGCCATGTAAACAATGCAGAAGGAAAGTCCAGCTGCTGGGCCGAGCTGGGGTGTTCTGGGTAGGCCCATGCCTTATACCTGAAAAGCACATGAAAGTGGGGGGAATGGGTTACTGTGGGCACAAGCACTCCCTCCCAGGCTGCCCTGGGCCTCCCTGGGAGAAGCCAATGGAGCAAGGAGAAAAGATGGGAAGGGGAGACAGTCCACTCAATCTTCTGCTCCAACACACACACACACACACCTGGGAGCTTGCACTTGTAAGGTGGCCCAATGGAGGAAGCCAGTGGCAAGGGGTGGGAGGGCATAAAGTAACCATCTTTGCCCACCATCACTTGGGAAACAGTGCCTGGGAGCTAGCCAGGTACCGTGTTGCCCTGCCCCACACCAATTCCGCAGGAGAGACCAGGCCAAGTGCGCCACCTGGCTTCTGTTTCACACCCTCTGGCAACACAGCCAGAAGGGACCCAAAGCCTCTGAATGTGGCCTGCCAAGGAGGGGTCTGACCCGCTCTGCAGGAGTGGCCCATGGGATTCGTGGGGTGGAGAGTAACCAGAGCACATTCTCAGCCACACAAAGCAGGAGGGGACCTGCAGGCAGGGAAGGCCAGCCCAGCACTCACCTCTGTGGCAATGACACATTCATTCCTCTCTTCTGATATCAAACACACAGACTGGTACATGGAGTCCCTGGGGGAGCATATCGCTGATATTCGACACTCTGGCTTTTCACTGAGGGAACATAAGACAGGTGAGTGTGAGGGGGGAGGGAGGGAAGGATGAGGAGAGGCTTAGGGGGGAGGGTGGGGGTGATAATCTGGACCCTGTGTAGCCAGAGAGCACTCAAAGAGGTGGTTCAGGGGGAGACACAGGCTGCAGGCACGCAATGCTGGCCTTTTGGAGGGAGGCAGTTAAGGTTTGGGCCCCTAATAAAGCCACAGGACCCAAATCCACAGCAGAAACATTACAGACCTAGAGAAAGCCAGCATTGCACAGAGGCAAGCCACACCGTGGAAAGATGGAAGTCATAAATGCTTGGCATTTGTGAATGAATGAGTGAGTGAGTACGTGCATGAATGAATGAATGAATGAATGAATGTCTTCCCTAGCAAAACACCCCTAGCAGATTTTTTTTTTTTTTTTTTTTTTTTGCGGTACTGGGGATTGAACTCAGGAGCATTCTACCTCTGAGCTACACCCCTAATCCTATTTTTTATTCTTTATTTTGAAACCGGTTCTCACTAAGTTGCAGAGGGCCTCACTAGGTAGCTGAGGCTGGCCGTGAACCCGGATCCTCCAGTCTCAGCCTCCCAAATGCTGGGATTACAAGCATGCGCCATCACGCCCGGCTAGATTTTTTTTTTTTTTTTAAAGACAGCATCTTGCTGTGTTGCTGAGGCTGGGCTCAAACTTGAGATCCTCCTGCTTCCCAAGTAGTTAGGACTACAGGCTTGGGCCATCATACCTGGCCCCCTAGCAGAAATCTTGCTGGAAGATCCTTCAATCAGTAACAAAAACCTGTTTCCCTTGGAGCAGTCAGGGCCTGAGGCCTGCCTCCCACCCCACCTTGGAGCCCCAACAAGACCATGTGGGGATCCATGGCCAAGCCCTGGGCCTTCAGGGGCTGCTCACCTGTGTAACCGCAGTGGCACCTTCTCCCCTAAGCTCTTGTCACTGTGGGGATACTTCCCAGGCATGATCCCCCGACCCAGGGGCCCTGGGGCCAGATTATAGTCCAATGTGTGGTTTTGCTGTTTGCCACAGTTGGACTTGTCCAGGCCACAGTCCACCTCCAACTCCTTCTTCTGGTTTGTGTTCTTGAGCTGGGCGGCAGGGATCAAGTTGTCCTTCTGGAAGTCCGACAAGTTGTTCATGGCCTCCCTGCTGCCATCATCCGGCTGCCGAAGCCGCAGCTGCCGCACAGCCACCGTGACCATGCCCAGCAACACCAGTACCACCACCAGCCCTACGCCCAGGGAGACAGCCACCCAGGGGAAGCTGGGCGGCAAGCCCACAGGGAACTCGCAGCGGCTGCCCATGAAGCCGTAAGGGCAGTTGCAGACGAAGTTGTCCGGGGAAAGGCCAGTGTAGCAGGTGGCCCCGTTGAAGCAGGGCCCCGAGGCACAGGCGTCACTGGGTATCCGCACCTCGCAGCGCCTGCCAGAGAAGCCCGCAGGGCAGGTGCACACGAGCCCATTCTCCAGGTTATGGCAAGTGCCACCATGGGCACAAGGGTTGCGGGCACAGTCACTGACATGGAATTCACAGCGGGCACCTGTGAATCCGAGACGGCAGCGGCACACGTGGCTTGAACCTCTGTTTAGGCATTGGCCCCCTGTGAGGACACACGGGACAAGACAAGAGTCAGCAACAGTTCAGGGATTCCCCAGTGCAGGGGGTGGGGGCTCCATCCCAGGAGGAAGCTCAAGCTCTTCTGCCTCCAAGCCCAGGGCCACCATGGACAGAGCCCACCACAAAGAGAACTGTGCCAAGGCCCAGGAGACCTAGAGTGTGGGGTGACCCTGGGTCTCTATATCTCAGCAGGCACATGTGTAAAAATAACTAGTATTTTATAGAACTTTATTTATTTATTTATATTGGGTATTGAATCCCAGGGCATTCTACCTCCGAGTTACACCCCCAGTACCCCACCCTTTGTTTTGAAACAGGGTCTAAGTTGCTGAGGGTCTTGCTAAATTTCCGAAGCTGGCCTTGAACCTGCAATCCTCCTGTCTCAGCTCCCCAAGTATTGGGATTACAGGTGTGTGCCACCATGAATTTTAGAACTTTAGATTCAGACAGTTTTGCCCGAGTTTGAATCTCAGCTGGCTCTCCCCAGCCAGGGATCTGGCACCTGTCACTTTGCCTTATCCCTAAGCCTCAGCTATCCTCTTCACAGAGCAGCTCTGAGGCTAGCTAGGAAGGTGCCTGAAGGCAAGAACATATGATGGTATATAGTAACTGCTCAAATACATGTAATTATCATCATTTCATATTCACATCTGCATCGAAGACAGGTGACAGGTATGGCATTTTCCCATTCAGTGATGATGGAAGTCCTGGGCTACAGCCTTTCTCCCCAAGGCCTCCTGGAGGCCACATCTTGCCCCATGCCCACATAGAGCATAATATGGCACAGGCATCTAAAACATCCAGCACCTTTTGTCGTGTGTGTGTGTGTGTGTGTGTGTGTGTGTGTGTGTGTGAGAGAGAGAGAGAGGGGGGGGGGCTGGGGATTGAACTCAGAGGTGCTCTGTCACTGAGCTACACACTCACCCCTTTTTCATTTATTTGGAAATGGGGTCTCAATAACCTGTGAGGCTGGCCTCCAACTTGGGATCCTCCTGTCTCAGACTCCCAAGTACTGGGATTATAGGTGTGCTCTACCATGCCCAGCCTGTCCAGCACCTTGGAGGGCTTCCTTACTAGAAAGCTGTCTGAACCCCAGGGCCAGTTCACCAGGTCAACAAGGCAATAGGACTTACCATTGGCACATGGGTTGTTTGTGCACCTGTCCACTTTCTTCTCACAGTTGGAGCCAGTGAAATTGGGGGGACATTCACAGGCATAACTGGCCCCTTGGTTGCGCTCCCGGCAGGAGCCTCCATTGAAGCAGGGGGAGTCGGCGCAGGTCAAGGTGCTATGTTCACAGTGCTGCCCATAGTAGCCTGGGGCACACAGGCAGTGGTAGCCATCTTCCTGGTCCTGAAGAGAGATCATAAAGGCGCCAAAGTCAGACCTGAGGCACAGGGATACACGGCAAGGTGTGGGGGGGGCACTGGGCTCTACTTGCCCACAGTACCCATCCATGGCTGCACATCTGTTGGTTGGTGAGGCTGGGGGTGCCTGGACACTACCTGGCCAGACTTCTGCCTTCTTGCACTGGCTTGGACCTCACCTTACAACTGCCCCCATTGCGACAGGGGTTGCTGTCACACTTGCTGAGCTCCAGTTCGCAGTCCACACCAGTGTAACCTGGGCGACAGGTGCAGGTGTAGCTCCTCTGCCCACTGTTGGAGCACATTGCCCCATTCTTGCAAGGGGAATGGTGGGTGCAGTAGTTGAGATCTGTAGAGACAGGAACCAGCCAGCTGAGCAAGGCCAGAGAGCACTCATACCCCAGGCTCCTTGCAGGGCAAGTTCACCCCCATGTTTGGCCCAAAGAGCCTTCAACTTGAAATCAGCCAGGCTCAGATATCCTTCCTCCCCTATCAGTAAAGTCAGGCATAGTGGAGCACTGGGAGCCACATATGGCCAGTACCACCAATCAAGGTTGAAAAACCACAGTCAGACAACTTCCTGCCAGGTAAGCTCAAGAACACTGCCAGCCAGAATAGGATGAAGATAGGAAGAAGAGGAGGAGGGGAGAGCAAGGCGGTGCGGTCAGGGAAGAAGCTACAAAAGGCTCCATGGAGGAGGGGCAGTTGAGTTAAGCCTGGAAGGAAGGGTAAAATTTCAGCAGGTGGAAATGGTAGAGAGGAGATGAGAGCTACTATAGGTAGTGACCAAGCATTTTGTAAAAGAGGAGGTGTTAAAAGCATATTTTGAAATGTTTTCTTATTGGGGAAAGGACAAGGAGAGAGAACCAGACAGAGCAAACAGAGGGACTGTAAGAGCTGTGTTTGCATATGATGAGTATATGAATGTGTCACCTGGGAGCAAATGTGGACAGAGGAGAGGGAATTAGTAGGAACCAGGTGTGTCTGTGTTGGTGTGAGGGGAGCGGAGAGGAGAGGGGCACACACACATATTCTTTCTCTCCCTCTCTCTCTCTCTCTCACACACACACACACACACACACACACACACACACACACACACAGAATATAGGGACTGAATTCCATGCCCTTGTCATCAGTAGTAAGTCCAAGGTTCAGGCAAGTTCTCTCCAACCTCGTGTATCCCCTCCCCACTCTCTCCAGGCCTGTGCAGCATCCCCAAGGCAGCAGGCACATCACTGAACCCTGAAAATTAGAGGCACATGCTGCAGCTGGCTTCTAGGATGCAGTAAAAAGGCCTTTCTCCAAGGTCAGGGCTCAAAGACCCCTGTGTAGTCAGAATGACTGGCTCCAAATGCTGGGTCTAGAGAGACTGCATGGGCTCAGGCAGCTGTCTGGCAGGTGTCACTGGTGGAGGAGGGGGGAGGCTGTTTGTGCCCACACCGAAAAGTCAGTTAGATGTTGCTCCCTCCACCCAGAGGCCCACCTCAGCCACAGCCCCAGGCGACCGGTGGGCACACCCCACCAGACAGCTGTTTAGGGGAAAGCTGCTCAAACAGCCCAGGAAGGTAAGCAAACACTCAGGGGGTTAATAGGTAACTACAAGGCAGAAAGAGGAACTAAGCCTGGCATCCCTCTTCCTTTGGCTTTCTTGAATTTATGAGTACACCTACAGGCTGCCAATCTGTCACCCTCCTTCCCTCTTCAGCCACCCTGGCTCCCCAGCACCTGGAGAAGAGAGACCGGCCGACTCATTCTCCCTCCTTGACTCACCTTGGTCACAGAACAGGCCTCCCCAGCCCTCATCACAGATACACTGCCAAGGGATGCTGCAGGTGCCATGGCGACAGCCATTGTGGGGGATGCATTCATTGCACAGGCGACCCTGCCAACCTGGACGGCAGCTGTGGGACAAAAGGGAGGCTGAGAGTGAGGTGAGAGGCTTGGCCAAGGGAAGGCTCCTGCCCTACTTCCAGTCCCCTACTTACAGGCACTCTGCTGGCTTGCTGCAGTAGCCATTCTGTTCATGACAGCCAGAAAGACAGATAGCTAAGGAAAGAAAAAGGGGCTGTATGAGGTTGGGTGCCAAGAACACTGGAGCCCCACTCTCCACTCCAGGTGTGGGGGTGCCCCCTGCTCTCCCAGGCTTACTTCCCACTCCAGGCCTCCCAGAGGAGCCAGGGCTATCTTAAAGGGAAATGATGGCACAGAGAAGGAGAATCCATGCTGGATAGAATGCAATGTGGGGGTCCTTTGTGGGCTTTGGCAGAAGCACTAGGAAGAGAGAGGAAGTCTCCAAAGCCCCACTCAGCATCCCCAGATGGTCCTGGGGCCTGACTAATGTGCAGCCTAGACCCGTTCTGTGAGGGAGGCAGGCTGTGGTGGGAGCTTGGGAACCTCCCCTCCACACAGGTGGTGGCTTGGCTGCTTACGCTGTTCGCAGTACTCCCCAGTCCATCCGGGCAGGCAGGACAGGCTGCCATCTGGCTGGCACACGTAGTGGCCGAAGTGGTCGTTACGTTTCTTGCACAGGCGTGAGCAGCTGTCTCCATAGTAGTTTTCACTGCAGATGACCCGGTAGGAGTAGCGCAGCCTCGTGAGAGTGCTGGTTTGCTCATCCAAAAACCAGTTCTGACTCACGCGCACGGAGCCTTGGATGGTAATATTGCTGATGAGCGCATCGGGTGGCAAGGCCTCTGGAGGGACAGAGGGGCAGGTCAAGGAAAGGCAGCTGTCCTTGAGGGTGCCATCGACCACTGGCCAATGCCCTCCTTGGCTGTGATGATGGTGATCAGCCAACAAATCAGCTCGATTGTCCAGATGATTCCCACTTGCCAGCAAGAACAGGCCAGAAGGACTCAAGGGTCCCATGGCTCAGTGGCCCTGTGTGCATGTGTGTGCGTGTGTGTGCGGGGGGGGGGGGGGCTGATATCATTCAAAAAGGGGACAATAGAAGGATGTTAAGATAGCCCAGTGTTCTGGAGGCAGATAGGGAGGAGAAAGAGGAAAAGGAGTCAAATGGGGGGGAAAAAAGGGAGGGAAAGAAAGAAAAAGAAAAGCTTCCAGGCTGAGGAGGACTGGAAGCACGGGGTCCTCTAGTGTCACTCAGGGGTTCTGCCCCAGAGGTAGGTAATGGTTTTCTTTTTCCTTTTCAAAGTGAGAATTGTTGTGCTGCTGAAATATCCTTTTCCTCTGTGTCAGAACAACATCCCAAAGCCATTATTCCCTTTCCAAAGGAGCGGAATTCGCGAAAGGTGTAAAATACAGGAAGGGGCCCGTCAGCGGCGCTGGCAGCTTCAGCCTTTCTCACCGCCGTGCTCCCCGCGTTCCCACGCCAAAAATAACCCTCAGGAAACGCAATTGTGCTCCGAGTCCAGCCAGCAAGCGGAATCCGAGAGTCCAGCGCGGGGCGCAGCTCCGGACCAAGCTAAGCGTCCTGCCCCCCACTCCCAACCCCGCACTTCCCCCGCCTGTAACAGGTTAACCCTTTCGGCGCTGCGCGGTGTCGCCCCCCTGTGGCAGAGGAGTGAGCTACTCACCTGGCCGCAGGTCATCTCCTGGCGCGTGCCAAGCTTCTATGATGAGTGAGAAGGTACCCTGGGAAACGAAAGGGGGCGGGGGGCGGAGAGATAGTGAGATGAGCCGGGAGGCAGAGGAGGGGGTGCCTTACGGCAGTCGGTTTAATTAATCTAATTGCAGGATACAGTTACTGAGCCCGGGTCAACATAACGGGTCTGCGCGCAGTGTAGCGCTGGAGCCGGGAAGGCGAGAGGAGAACCCAGGGTAGGGGGAGGGATGAGGAACGAGGGAGTGTAAGTGAGAGCCTTGGTGTGTGAGGGGGGAAGGGGGTGCCGCGATGGTAGGTAATGAAAATCGTGTACCGAGAGCTGGGGGAAGGGAGGGCGTAAAACTGGGAAGACCGAGCCTGGTGAGAGCCTCCTCTAGGATAGGGTCCCGAGAGAGAATCGAAGAGAAGAGGCCAGGAGAGAACGCGCCCCTGGGCATTATTTGGGGGAGGGCAGAAAATCTAGGGAGAGGACTATGGTCCCAGGGCTCTCCCTCCTTTTGCCTTTCAAAACCTCCCAGGGTGCCCAGACTCCGCTCACCGGCCAGGTGAAATTGAAGGGTAGTTGGAGAGGGTTGCGGCCCCCGCCGCTACTGTCGTTCCTGACAGCAAAGGAGTTGGTGCCCAGTACTGGCGTGGAGACGCTGCCGAAGGTGCAGGGCCCAGGCAAGACGACTGCCTGGTAGTGCTTAAGGCAGACGCGGAAGAAAGTCCGGCAGCCCGGCTCGCACGGCTGCCCACTGGCCAGGACACCGCGCTCGTTGGCGAACTCCTGCAGCTGCAGTTGGAAGACTCCGGAGCCAGCCGCGCGCTGTTGCACAGGGACGGGGGGAAGGAGGGAGGGGAGCGGTCAGCTCGGCGGGCGCCGGAGCTCTGGCCCCGAGCGCGGCGGGAGGGGGCGTAGAGGGCGCGGGACGTTACCTGCTGCCAAAGTGCCACCAGCAGCAGTAGCGCCCAGCCAGAGGCGTTCCGGGACGCGGCCGCCATCCCTTGGGGAGTCGCTCTTTCCACTCGCGGGCCCTGACTCTGGTTCTGTTGGGGATGCCGCTTTCCCGCGCGTCAGCCCGCCAGCGGGGTCCCTGAATAGCCGGCTCCTCTCAGGACGCCGCTCCCCCGGCGCCTTCTCGCTAGCTCCGCTGCAGCTGCCGGGGTAGGTAATCCAGGTGAGGGCGACTGGGCGGCGGCCGCGCTGAGGACGTGTCCTCCGGCTAATCCTGGGGCCGCAGGCGGGCTGGTGCCGGGGTACACAGCACCGAAGCGGCTCGGGCTTGGGCTCTTGGCCTCGTGTTCCTGGCCTGCGCGCAGCGCAGCTACTGAAACCTGGGAGCTCCAGAGCCTTCCTTATATATATTGGCTCCTCTGCTCGCCGCCTGTCACTCAGACAGACTCACGGTCACTCTCCCCTCCCTCCGGGCTGCTAGTTGCTACAGTCCCAGTGCCGACCGGAGGGGGCCTCCGCCCCCGCTACCCCCCTCCCTGCCAGCCAGTCGGGAGCAGGTCCCCGCCCCTCGGTTCCTCCCAACCCGTGGGCCCCCAGCTCTGCGCGTGCCAAGGTGACCAGCCCTCCGGGATGGCGGCTCCAGGGCTGGGACCCTGGCTGCCGGAGGATGGGAGGGTGGCCGAGGGATCCAGCGGGAGGTCAGCGGGTGGTTCCCGGATGGTCCAGGGGGCGGAGACACTAGGGAGTCCCCGTAGGCGGCGAGTCGGAGGCGGCCGCTGGTTACCTGCAGTCCTCCAGCAGGTAAAAGGCACTTAAGCCCGGAAAGCGAAAACTAGAGACTCGGATCTCCTTTTCTTCTCCCCGAGCTTTGGGAGCCCTCGCCTCGTCGCCCTCCAACCCAGGAGCTCCCACCCACCGCGCGTCCCCAGCACCGCGGGGAAGCAAGGACGCTTTAACCTTCCCGTGACCACTGGGAGCAAAACGAGGGGCCGAGCGTCTAGGACTCTGGTCTTTGGTGCACCTGCTGGGCGTCTCCCTCTCTAGCTATGGGGGCTTGCCCAGCGCGTGCCTGGTCCCTTCTCCCCCCGGCCTGGGCTTCGGCTCGTGCCAGCGCCCAGACGCTCGGTCCCCGAGGTGGGAGGGGGCGCGTCCTCAGCTGTATGGTAATGAGGTCGAGACTCCTCCTTCAGGGCCTCCCTCACCTGAGTCCCGCTTCGGCGCCATCGCCCACCCCATCCCCCCACCCCAGCAGCTCCAGTCCCCCACCCGCGTCCCGCCGCTCCGCTGGGGCAAGGAGGAACTCTCTTGACTCCAGAGTTGCTTCGGGCCACTGGAGAGTCAAGGTGAGGGGGCTGAGGCCGGGAGGCCCGAGTCCTCTCCTCATAGGGCAGGCTGCGGGGTGGGACTGGAGGCGCACGGAGTTGAGTTTCGGGCGTCTTCACCCGTCTTGGCCGCGCCACTCTCCCGGGTGGCCTCTCTTCTCCGAGCCGCAGCAGCGCAGCTGCTTTCCCGGAACCCGGCTGGGTCCCTGGAGGCTGCAGACCCGGAGGGCCGGCTTCTCCCTGTCTCGGGGGTGCCCGGGAGCACTCTCTCTGAGACGCTGAGGGCGGCGGGGGCCCAGTGGCTTCAGCTGTCAGCCCGCCCGCGCAGCGATGGCTGTCGCCGGACGATAAGATCAGTGCGGGGGGGAGCGGGGACGCGGCGCGGGCCCCCGGGAGGCCGCGGGCGCGGGCGGGGGGCGCCGCGGAGCCCAACAGCTGTCAGTGCCAAGCATGGTCTGATTTTTTGACTTGGGTGGTGGTGGTGGATTGGAGGGGGTGGGAAGGAAGAGAAACAAGAGGTTCGGAGCGTGGGTTGGGGGAGGGGCGAGGTGAGGAGACGGCTCCGGGGTCCCCCACGCACGGCCACCCCTCCCAGCCACCATCTGGCGCGAGCGGGTTGGCGTGGGGAACCGAGGTGGGGCGGAGGCCGGCAGATGGGCCCAGGCTGCTCTCGAGAGTTAATGTAGGTTATGGGCAGGCGGAGTCCCAGGCCTGAGGGAGGGGGAGCCCGGAGCGTGCCTCCCGGCGGTCCTGGCGAGTGGGCTTCCAGATCCTCTCTCAGCGCACACTCTATAGATCCCTAGACCTGCCTGGGATGCCAGAGGGTGCTCCTCCCTCTCCTCGGAGCTGGCATCCTGCCCCACCTACCTCTGTCCGCTCCCATCCCCAAATCCTGGCCTGGGAGTCCATAAAAAACATGCCCATTTTCTGGTCCTGGCACTTGCTTGACCCTCAAGGGAGACATCTATTCCTACAGGAGGCATCTCTATCAATACTGGTAGACTTGGAATAGTCCCTACCCTTATACACACTGGGAATAATGTGCCCCAAAGCACTTTGCAAATGGTCAAGGACCAAGCAAAAGTTGGGATCATTATAATCCTCAGAGCTGGGCAACGCAAGCAAGGGATCCTAGAGATCTAGAAAGCCTCTGAAAGGGAAGGGAAATGTTAAATTCTCCCCTTCTGCAGAAGCACCTATTAGCTAACACCTTTCACCCAGGGTACCTATGCTCCCACCTGCTAGGTTCGAGCTTTGCCCACGTTTGCTGAACCGGAGATGTCCACACTGGGGTCAGAGAACGCGAGAACGTGGGTGTGAGGGCCCCAGTGTTACTGCAGCACCGCTGGGACTCTTCTCCCACGCGCGATTCATAACACGTGTCCTGGGTGTTCAAAGCAGCAGAAGGCTGGGAGCGACAGGAGGCCGCAGATCTTCTGAACTGGAGACCCTACCTCCGATGTTGGCGCTTGACGTCACCCTGGAGAGCTGGCATAGACCCAGGGCCCGACCCGCCTAGGCTCCCACCGACTGCGAGCTTTCCTAGGGCCCACAGTTCTTCAACTCGACGGCACCCGCAACACTACCCATGTTGGGAAACTGGAACAGGGTAGAGGCCTGGCCTCACTGAAGGTCCCCAGCCTCTGCCTCCCGAGGCCTTGAGCTTTTGTCATCCCTTCCACTTGGCCACTGCGCATGCCACTACTCATTATCCCCCTCCCACCCCCCAACTGCGAGAACCTGCACTTGGGGCCCGGAAACACCAAAGTTGCCTTCCAGCAGTGCCCTCAGACGGACCTCAAGCTATTGGGGTGCGACAGTAGGCCTTCCTGCTGTGTGGCCTACGAGCCTTGCACAAGTCGCCCGCGCGGCCTCGAGGGCTCTGCCCCTCCCGTACCTCCCCCCTCCCGGGGGACTGCGGTCTCCACCGCGCACCGGGGAAGAAGCGCGGTGGGGTCCGGGCCACAGCGCCCGCTGGACCGGCTGGGGGCGGGTAAGCAGGCCTGCCTGGGGCGGGGCGCTTAAGCCTTGAGGGGCGCCGCTGCGGTCGCTGCGGAGAAGAGGCCACGTGCAGGGAGCTGCGGCCGGGAGCTGCACAGAAGGCGGGGAGATTTGCAAACTGTTGCTGCCACATGGCTGCTCCATTCGATCCATTCACATTGAAATGAGGCCGGCGCGTGCCTCATCTGCCGCAGGGCGCTGCCACGCGTCAGCCCGACCCGCCGCGTGCCAACTGGGGCAGTGGAGCTGGCAGAGCTGGCAGCCGTGGGGGCGCAGCTCGGGCCCTGCGGCCGGGAGGGGGTAGGGAAGGGAGTAAAGCTACCCTAGCCACTCCGGCGCCGCCGCAGTTTCTCGGACCTTGGCCCTGCAACTGGGAGTGAGCCGGCAGAAAGGTCCAGGACGAACGGTTTCAGAGGGGGGCCAGGATCGATGCCGCCGCTCCCCGCAGATGCGCCCGGGCAGCGCTACTCTCCATCTGCCGCTGCTCGCACCTGCCGGTCAATAAATCGATTTTACAATTTAATGCAGCAGCTTCCCGCCCGCCTGGGACAGATGCCGCCGCAGAACCACCTCTGCCCTCGCCCCTCCCCTTGAGGGGCGCCAGAGGTTAGGGACTGTATTCCCGCTCAACAGGCGGCGCCCTGCGGGGCCTCGTGCCCCTCTCTCGGGTGCTCCCGAGGAACTGCTGCTGTGGGGTTTCCCCGCAGGCACCGTGGGTTCCCCGTAGGACCGGCCTGCGTCTGGCCAAGGAGAGGAAGGTGATGACTTGAAGGTGACCTTGAGGACTCTCTTGGGGGGTTCAGGAAGGAACAGGATGCAGGGGCTGAAGATAACATGTGAGGGCCTCTGCGAGAGGGAAGGAGAGGGGCAGGGGGTCTGGGCACTGAGGGACACAGTTCTGAAGAATCTGCATGAGGAAGGCTGAGCAGAGTGGTGCCCTGAGGTGGACTGGGGCCTCTGCCCACTCTCCTGTCACTCTGGCATGTAAGCATGGCAGGGACTTGGCTCCTACCCCTTGTATCCATGTCATCTTGGGCTTGTAACTTTACAACTTTACACCTCAGTTTTCTCATTAGTGCAATGGGGATGATAATAATAGTGATCTGGGAGAGTGGCTAAGGGACTATATCAGATTACCCATTTGCAGGACCCAATAAACAATTTATTTCCTTTCCTCTAGGTAACATGCAGACAGTCAGGAGCCAACTTGGAGGAGAAGGACAATCCCTGACAGCAAATGAGTTCCAGGAAGAAAGGAAGGGAAAAGGAGAGCCAAAGACAAGTGCTTATAAGGGACAAGGCATGAGGAGCAGAGGGTGGGGGAAAGTGTGGAGAAGTGAACTGTCTGAGGACCTTTTGTGTGGAAAGTTCCTGACCAGAGGGATGAGACTGGAGTTTGGGGAATGTGGTTGGAGACAGGTGAAGGTTTGGAAGAACCAACTGCTCATGCCGTTGGCCTTCTAGAGATCCTGCTAAGTGTAAGTCTCAAGTTGACACTGCTCCTCTGTGGAGTGGTATTTCAGAGCAGTGGTCTGTGGGAGGGAGGAAGAGGCAACTTCTGAATTGCCCTGGTCATTGAGGCTACTGGCAGCTCAGGGAGGCTCAGCCTTCCCCAGATCACCAAGAGGGCACCCCGCCTGGGCTGGACCATCCAGTGGCTGACGGCTCATAAACTAATGACCCAGATATGCCAAGAAACCGATGTGCAAGTGGATGGGACCTGTAGGTGTGAGTCAGAGCAATGCCAGGAGGGCCTCCCACCTCCTCTCCTGGAAGCCCAGGTGCCTGAGGGCCTAGGCTAGTCCCATACCATCTCCCTGGCCTTCTCTGGAGATCCAGTGGAGGTGGTGCCTAGAACTGAGGTAACTGGTATGGACTGGGCCCTCTCCTCAGTAATAATAGCTTTGGCCTGCAGAGACAGTGGGCTGAAGTGAGAAGCTGAGGGATCTGGAAGGCTCTTTTAACTGTGACTCGTGGTGGGTAGAAGCTCTTCTTGGGTCTCCTGGGTGCTGGTCAGAGGGGGGAAGTAGAGAGGCAGGGCAGGTGAAGACCTGCCAGCTGCAGAGTCTGAGACAGGCCTGGCTGCAAAGGCTTATTTGATGGTGACCCAGGAGCTGCCCCAGCTTCATCTGCCAAACCCAGGGGAAGCCTGGAAAGCAAGGGCCAGGAGCCACGCAGCGGGTATTTCCAGCCACAGAGAAGGCCGGAGTTTAGGGCAGCCTCTATGACAACTTTCCCAGAGCCGCTGGCTTCCCCTTCCCTAGCTCCTTCCTGTCCTCACCCTAGCCAGTGAACAGGGAGGCTCAGGAGAAGGGAGGGAAGGCCCAGAGCTCTGCATAGAGATCCCCAGGCTGGAGTGGAGGCCTTGCCCCAGCCCGCCCTTGCCTCCTGAG
Organism: Graphiurus murinus; assembly: GCA_004027655.1. NCBI lineage: Eukaryota > Metazoa > Chordata > Mammalia > Rodentia > Gliridae > Graphiurus > Graphiurus murinus. The sequence goes on from PVLC010028919.1 coordinate 15,859, forward strand.
CTGAGTCCCTCAGGGCTCAGAGGACTCTGATAGGAGTCTTACAGGGTGGGAGAACAGAGGATACAGGGGAAAGGTGTCGCTGGGAGTCATTGGCCAAAAGAGAACTTGTGCTGAAGGACGCTGCTGCAGAGGCTTGGACTAGCTTCCCTATGGAGAGTGCCTTCTCACTGCTCACGCACTGCCCTGGCCAGGCTAACCCCCGTGGTCCTTCCCCATGCACCCGCTCCAGCATACAGGTCACTCATCCCTGAAATCTCTCTTCTCGGTGACATTTGCCAGGTGGGAAGCCCTCCCCAGCCACACCTTTCCCCCTCAGCCCTCACTCGCCTCTTCTGCCTCTGGCCTTCCATGAGTATGCAGGCCCAGCATCGCCCTGATCCCTTGGAGTCCCTGGGTCATCACATGCCCACTGAGCTATGAGCAACAACTCATCTATCTCCTGGAAGCAACTCTGACCTTTCCTCTTTTCCCCATGCAACCTCTGATCTCTGATCCCAGCTGCACCCAGGCCTTGAAGGAAGCAAGAGATGGGGGATGGGGCCATACCTCTTGATCTCTTCACTAGCAGGAACCTGGGGGTGAGGTTTATACAAGTTGGCCCTAGTCCTCTGGAGTCTCCCTGGTAGGAAGGGTTAAACCTGAACCAGGAAGTACTGTTTCAAATACTCTCCTACACAGAGAAAGAAACTGGGGAAGGAACTGGGGACAGGTGCCAACTCTGTGAACAGCTGCCTGAGCAGACAGGTCACTGTTCCTTGAAGGAGGCTAAGGAGGAATCTGACTGCTAGGGTCAAGTAGACGATGGGTCTTAAGTAGAGGATGGTGACTGGCTGTCTCATTCTCCCACCAGTCAGAATGAGAGGAAATGGGCTTCAATGGTGGCAGGAAGGATTTAGGTTAGACATATGGGAGAACTTCCTGTGACAGTGTCTACGCTGTGTATCTCAGTTGTTAATCCAGGGTGAACTCTCCCCTGGAGTTGATGAGATTTGCATGCTGATGTTTGCTAATGAATAACTTGCCTGTAGCCCAGACAATTCTCCATGTGTAGATGGCCCATAGGAAGAAGTCCAGAGAGGCCTGGAGGCACCAAGAACTGGGCCCCCTTAGTCCCAAGGAGTTTAGGCCATTGTGAGCCAATATCACTTTGCCGGAGTGCTTTTACCCACTCAGGAATCAAGCCATATGCAACGGTCCAGCCACATGTACTTTGCAGTAAAGGAGCAGGTGGGATCGAAGGTCTGGGAGCTCAGGGAGAATTCCTGAACAATAGTAAATAGTCAGGATCCCCAGCACCAGGGTTCCAGAAATAGCCTCAAGCTAACTGAGCTAACATTTAGAATAGACTAGCGTCAGCTGGGTGTGATGGCTCACACCTGTAACCCCAGTACTTGGAGAGGATAAGACAGGAGGATTACAGGTTCGAGACCAGCCTCAATAACGTAGGGAGGCCCCCAGCAACTCAGTGAGAGCCTGTTTCAAAATTTAAAAAAAGAAATAGGGCCAGGGGTATAGTTCAGAGCTAGAATGCCCCTGGGTTCGATATGCCCCTGGGTTTTTTGGTTTTTTTGTTTTTGGGGTTTTTTTTTTTTTTTGCGGAACTGGGGATTGAACTCAGGGGCATTCTACCTTCGAGCTATACCCCCAGCCCTATTTTTTATTCTTTATTTTGAAACCAGGTCTCACTAAGTTGTGGAGTGCCTCACTAGGTAGCTGAGGCTGGCCGCAAACCCGGATCCTCTGGTCTCAGCCTCCCGAATGCTGGGATTACAAGCGTGCGCCACCACGCCGGCTTGCCCCTGGGTTTAATCCCCAGAAAAAAAAAAAAAAAAAAAAGCTTCAGCTTCAGCCAGGTGCTGTGACTCATACCTGGCCTATAATCCCAGAGGCTAAAGGAGGATCACATGTTCAGAGCCCACCTGGGCAAGTTAGTAAGATTCTGTCTCTAAATAAAAGATTGAACTAGGTACAGTAGTGTTTGGCTGTAATCCTAGTACTTGGGAGGCTGAGGCAGGAGGATTGCAGGTTTGAGGCCAGCCTCAGCAATTTAGCAAGGATCTGTTCCCTGTTTTAAAAGGGGGGGGGGAGTGGGAGTGTAGCTGGAAGGTAAAATGCCCCTGAATTCAAAGGAAGGAAGGAAAGAAGGAAGGAAGGAAGGAAGGGGAAGGGTAGGAAGAAAGAGAAAGAAAAAGAAAGAAATAAAGAGGGAGAGAGACAAGCTTTCTTCTCCTTTTTTGTACTGGGGATTGAACCTAGGAGCATTCTACCTCCGAGCTACACTCCCAGCCCTTTTTACCTCCAAGCTACACCCTTAGCCTTTATGTTGACAAGGTTGGCCTTGAACTTGCAATCATCCTGTCTCAGCCTCCCAAGTACTGGGATTATAGGTGTGTGATCCTGCAAAATAGACAAACGTCAACATTTTTGTGCCCATTTGCCCCAGGCTTTTTTTTTTTTTTTTTTTTTTTTTTTTGCAGTGCTGGGGAACCCAGGGCCTCCTACATATTGTGCTCTACCACTGAGCTTCATCCCCGCCCTTGCCCTGTCTTATGAGTCTCTCTTGGGCTATGTGAAACCCCCTTTATTCTAGTCATTCTGGCCGCTGAGATTCCTGTGATACCCCGTGGCTGACTTCCCTGTGCTGCTTCCTCTCCTCTCATAGGGAGCTTGATCCCCTGTCCCCATTACACAGTCGTCCAAGTGAAGAGGAAGCTGGGCAGACTTGGGACAAGTCCATCCCACCAACGGTTGGGATGTAGCTCAGTGGTAGAATACATGCTTAGCATTTACTAGGGTTGCTCCCAACACTACAAACAACCTCTCCCCCACATACACACACACACACACACACACACACACACACACACACACACATACACACACACACACAACTGCCACCAAAAGAAGAAAAGGCAAGCAATAAGCGATCTGGGGCAAAATGCTATATGCATGTGCATGTTCAGGAGTTTGGATCCAATAGCCACCCAGTTGCAGATGAGGTCTACCATGTGCCTAGCGCTGAGCTTAGGTTTGGGGGGCCACAGAGGAACATACACTTCTGCTCTTGTTGTTCATGGGACATGGAGATGAGATCGAGGCACATGAAGAGGAGTGGGATGGCTGGGCACGGTGTCAGACACCTGTGATCCCAATACTTGGGAGGCTGAAATAGGAGGATCACAGCTTCGAAGCCAACCTTAGCAATTTGCCGAGATCCCCAGCAACTTAGTGAGACCCTGTTTCAAAATAAAAAAACAAAAAGGACCGGGGAGTGTAGCTTGTAAGTAGAATGCCCTTGGGTTCAATTGTCAGTACCAAAAAAAGAGTGTGATAGTGGGATGGTCTGTGGAACCAGGATTCAAAGTGGGACTGTGGCCCCATGGGTCAGATCAAGACTCAGGGAGAAGGGATTGCAATGGGCCTGGAGAAAGAGGAGAACTACGGTAAAGATAAGGGGGCATAGGATTAGGGTGCAAATGAAATAGGTATAACTGGGGCAGAGACCTCCCATGCAGAGGACTAGAAGTGAGCTTAGATAGCTAGTATGGAGCCGGGTGTGGTGGCGCATGCTTGTAATCCCAGTACTGAGGCTGAGACAGGAGGATCTAGGTTTGAGGCTAGCCTCAGCTACTTAGCGAGGCCTTCCACAATGTAGTGAGATCCTGTTTCAAAATAAAGAATAAAAAATAGGACTAGAGGTGTAGTCCAGAGGTACAATGCCCCTGGGTTCCCCAGTACCACAAAAAAAAAAAAAAGATAGTTAGGTATGGAAATCTACCAGACAGATAAACTTGGACTTGACTGAGGCATTTGGGAGCCTGTGGGTTCTCCAGCAGAGGAGGTGTGCGACCTACATCGGCAGTGGCATGCGAGGTAGTCTGGGGCAGAGAGAAGGCCACAAGTAGCCAAGAGCCTTTTTGTACCTGTTGCTGGTGGCCAAGTGTGCACTGATGCCCAGGTCTTGTCCCTGAGTTGGCAGCTTCCATGAGTGGATGGCTGGGTACCTGAGAATGCTAGAGGCCTCACACTTTCCTTGCTGGCGGCTGCTCCTTCCTTCAACCCTCTATTTTCCAGATAGACCCATGCAAACATTAGACCAACATCAGATTTCCCCGGCTCTTGTGCTGAGGCTGGGGACAGCCTTGGCCATGCCACTCTCCTAAGCAACTTGCCCCACCTCCTCCTGTCTCTCAGAGGTCTGAGGCCTGGCCTGGCAGCCCAGACTTGCCTAGCAGAGGAGAAAGGGTTGAATATGACCTGGAACAAAAAAAGGGAGTCCAGAGAGGTATCTTGGGAAAATGACTTGGGACCCAATATCTAGAAACTTTTAGATATGAACTCTAGGTGAACAAGCTCTCAAGGGCACTTAAACCAATTCTATACTTTATAACTAAGGACTTGAATTCCACCAGGACAGAATTCTTACATCCCCCAGACTGTCCCCATGATCTTTAGATGGTTCTGGTCATAGGAAATGCATTCTTGGGCTAAGGATATAGCTTAGAGGTAGAGTGCTTGCTTAGCATGCATGAGGCCCCTGGGTTCAATCAGGGTGTTTGTGTGTGTGTGTGTGTGTGTGTGTGTGTGTGCGCGCGAGTGTGTGTGTTGCAGCATTTTCTCGTTCTGAAAGTCCAAGCATGGTCAGTGTGGGCTAGTAGTTTGGGAGGGCTGTTTGGTCTCGACATTTTTTCTTTTTTTTTGGCGGTATTGGGGATGGAACCTGGGGGCATTCTACCTCCGAGCTACAGCCCCAGGCCTATTTTTTTATTCTTTATTTT